>JAEQBH010008711.1:0-90428 GCA_016808115.1 Tetrastigma voinierianum
ATCACATGCTTGAGGAACTTATAATGGCAAATTTAACGGAAGCGATTTTAGTCAGTTTTTGAATTCTCTTTATAATAATTATACATAGCCAGAAAAAAAAGAAGAAAAAATTTGGACCTTGAAAATATTTATTTTTATTTATTTACTAGAAAAATAGGGGAAAATAGGGAAAAATAGGAGAAAATAGTAAAAATATTTTTAAAATTCATTTTTCACATGGGAAAAATATTTAGGACAGAATGATCGATTTGAAGTGGAGGAAATATTTTATTTTAATTTGTTACTGAAAAAATGGCGAAAAATAGGTGAAAGCAGAGGGGAAAAATAGGAAAGAGGGGAAATAGGGAAAAGAATTGATTTAAGATTTGACCTCTTTAGATGCAATATTTTACTATAAAATATTAATATTTGATAATATTTTAAATGAAAAGTGATAATTTTAAATTTTTTTTCTCTAAAAATATAGGAATATAAGGGAAAACATGGGAAAAGGTATTGAAAAACATTTTTGTCATAGGAATGATATTTTGAACGATGAATGAGGAAGAAGCGATGGAATAGAAACGGCGTAGTTAGGGAGCCAGATTAAGGCATAGTGCGGAAAGCCATAATATTATCGGGTGCAATGGCATGGAGGACAACAAGGGTTGTGGCACCATCAATATTCTTAGGGGCACCTATCAATATTACAAATTACGTTTCTTGGCACGATGGAGCGGGTTCTTAGTGGCGTGTGAAACCAGTAGATTGCAGATTGTGTCATGGCATGGCATCTGATAGCAGGGCGAGGGCCAGGTGTGTCTGGCATGACAAAACGCCTGAGCCAGAATACTAATGTCTGGGCATGGCATGTGGGCGCCAGGGCCGTCTGGGCGTGTGTGTTGGGCTAGGGGCCATGTCTGGGCATGGCGCTGGCACTGGCCAGGGCCCGGGTGTGTCTATGCATAGCATGCCATAACCTTGGCGCCGGGCCCGGGTGTCCCAGGCATGGCATGCCATAGCACTAGCCAGGGCCCCCAGGGCCAGGGCCAGTGTCCTCTAGGCATGGCATGCCGTATATAGGCGTGGCGTAGAGGCCGATGTGGGCATGGCATGCCATAGCGCAATAGGGCCAGGGCCCGGGTGTCTAGGCATGGAATGCCATAGCGCTAACTTAGGGCCAGTATGACCTGGGCATGGCGTGCCATATGTGGCAGGGCCCAGTGTGTGCAGGCATGGCATGCCGTAGCACTAGCCAGGGCCAGGGGCGCGGGAGCCCAGTGTGTCTGGGCATGGCGTGCCGTAGCACTGAGCGCGGAGGGCCCCGTGTGTGTCAGGCATGGCAATGCCATAGCACTGGCAGAGACCCCAGGGCGCGGAGGCCAGTGTCCCAGGCATGGCGTGCAGCTGCAACCCAGAGACCAGAGGCCCCAGAGACCCAGGTGTGTCTGGGCATGGAATGCCATAGCACTGGCCCGGGCCCTGGGTGTGTCCTGGGCATGGCATGCCTTATGTAGCCGAGGCCCCGTATGGAGGCCCAGGTGTGTCCCAGGCATGGCGTGCCATGGCCAGGCGCGGGCCCCGGTGTGTGTGGCGTGCCATAGTGGCCGGGCCGGCGACGGAGGCTAGGTGTCTGGGCATGGCGTGCCATGGCACACAGGCGCGGAGCCCCCGTGTGTCCTGGGCATGGCATGCCGTAGCACTGGCCGGGCCCCGGGTGTGTCCTGGAGCATGTGGCGTGCCATAGCACTGGCCCAGAGACCCCGTGTGTCCCCAGGCATGGCATGCCATAGCACTAGGCGCGGGAGGGCCACAGTGTGTCTAGGCATGGCGTGCCATAGCACTATTGCAGGGCCGGATGAATCTGGGCATGGCATGCCATGGCACTAGGCGCGGGCCGGATGTCTGGGCATGGCGTGCCATGGCAGGCGCCAGGGTAATCAAGTGTCTGGGCATGGCGTGGCCTGGCAGCAGGCCAGGGCCACTGGGTGTGTCCCAGGCGTGGCATGGCGTGGCATGTGGTAGGGCCGGGTGTGTCTGGGCATGAGCGTGCCATGTACTAGGCCCAGAGACACTGGGTGTCTAGGCGTAGATGGCACATTCATGATGAAATGAGCCTCGACCACACAAAAAACAATGTTTTTTTTTTTTAAACTAGAGTGAGTTTAATCAGGTGTCTGAAGTAGGAGTAGCTTGCAGAGAACATCTGCTAGACGAGATCCATAGTGTCCTAGGCATGTCACATGCCTGAGTGAGACACTTGCGTGGAATCGTGGGTGTCGGGGCATGCGAGGCAGGCTGGGTGCCACTTAGGTGCCTAGGCGAGCACTTGAATGGGAGGTGCAGTTCTAGGAGGCATGCACTGGGCGGATCACGGGTGCTGGGCGTGCTGCCGCGTAGGCCCAGGATCAGGTGCTGGGCGTCGCGCAGCGGCACTGGGTGGGGGCACCAGGTGGGGCGAGCCACTGGTGGGGACATGGGTGCGGGGGCCGTGCTAAGTGAGATCACCTTACTGGGCATGCCGTGGCACTAGAGGCCAGGATCCATGGGTGCCCTGGGCGTGTCGTGGCGTGAGTGGGGGCGACCATGGTCTTGAAGCGGAAAGGCACACAGTGGGAGACCATGGGTCTGGGAACCGTGATGTAGTGAATCTTGCCTGGGCGTGTCATGGCACTAGTAGGGCCTTAGATGCCCATGCCATGGCCTTGAAGCCGAACCTTGGTGCCGTGCCATGGCGCTGAGCCAGAGCAGGTGCGGACCCGTGACCACCAGGGGCACGGATGTGAGCATGCCTTCTTATTCGTGGGAGCACCACTGATGTGGGCATGGCATGTCACTGGGCCATGGCACCTGTCTGGGCAAAGACTGGGCAGAGACCACTGATCCCCAGGCGTAATCGTGGCGCTAGGCCAGAGCAAAGTGTCTGTTCATGGCATGGCACTGGTGGGGGCAGCGGGTGTAGCAGAGCGACAGGGCTGAATCCAGTGCTGGGCGTGTCGTGCCTTGGGCCCGAACAGGTGCCCGGGCATGTCTGGCCCAGGCGAGGCAGGTGCCCGGGCATGTCGTAGCCTTGGGCCGGGCCGGAGTGCCCGGGCATGTCATGGCCTTAGGCCCGGGCATCGTTCCTGGGCGAGCCTGGCGGAGATCAGGTGCTGGGCGTGTCGTGACGCAGGCCCCCGGACGGCGGTCTTTGGGCGAGCCTGAGGCCCAGGATCACGGGTGCTGGGCGTGTCCGTGGCACTGGGCCCGGCGGGTGCCCTGGGCATGTCATGGCGCCTTAGGCCAGGGCCGGGTGCACAGGCAGCCTGGCCAGAGATCCCAGGTGCCTAGGCATGTCCTTGGCGCTAGGCCCAGGCGCGGAGTGCTGGGCATGTCATGGCCTTGGGCCGGGCATGAATGCTGGGCAAGCCTTAGGCCAGGGCAGGTGCTGGGCAAGCACTTGGCCAGGGCAGCGTACTTTGGGCGACCTTGGCCAGGGCATTGTGCCTAGACGACCTTTAGTAGACCTTGGGTGCCTGGGCGTGGCACTAGGCGAGATCAGGTGCCTGGGCATGGCAGCAGGCCGGATCACGGTGCCCTGGGCATGCCATGGCACTTCAGGCCCTGGGCAGGACTGCCAGTGAGCTGGAGCGTAATCACGGCCTTGGGGGGCCGAGACCTTGGCCCCCATCCAGGCACGACCACTGGGGCGGGGCGGCGTGACTGGGCATGCCATGGAACTAGTAGGGGAGCCGCAGTGTCTAGCTTGTGGCTGGCTTAGCATGGGGGAGCGACATGTAATATCATGGGGGGTGGGGGGAGGCGGCATGTAATGGCATGGTGGGAGCCACGGACACCACACCATTGCCTCAGACGGTCACACCCCCGTGATGTGACGACATAATCTGAATGGGCCTTGAAGCACGACTAGAGGCACCATGGCATGGCAGGTGTGCAGCCTTAGTCGTGATGCAGGTCGCTTGTCTTGATTCGGCGAGGCAATCGCGTCCTGTCCGCTTCTCATTTCGTTTAGCTTTATTCCATACGCATGCTTATCGGTCGGCCAGGAAGGGTTGACGGTCGAGGCTTCTCGGGTACCACCAGGATGCGTTCGAACCTCTTGTCGGAGGGGCCAGCAGAAGCAGCGGGTGGATCGGTTCGAGGAGAGGGCCGAATCGGGCGACATATTTCGAATCTCGATGGATCGTGGCGTGAGCCACTCGCCGCTACAATACCGTCAGCGTGTTAAGTCGTGCTGCGAAAGTTACGTCGGCTCGGTCGGAATAATGCTTGAGGCGGCCCACCGCGGTTTTGTCACGAGGACCTGACCAGGACACGTGCCTGCAGGGCGGGGCCTGCGAGGGGTCGGCCCGATCGGGCGGCGGGCGCCTGCGTCGTTTAGCGGATCGACTTAGGCGTTCGGTGTAATCCGGCGCACGGTAGCCATCAGCGGCTTCAACCAGCGATGACGATTGTGCGAATCAGCAGTTCCTCATTACTAGGTTGAATTCTTACCGACAGCGTCATCAGTGAAAGTCAAACTAACTTTTGTCTCACGACGGTCTAAGCCAGCTCACGTTCCGCATTGGTGGGTGAACAATCCCGACACTTGGTGGTCTTGCTTCACAATGATAGGAAGCCAGACATCGAAGGATCAAAAGCAAGCGTCGCTATGAGCGGCAGCTGCCTGACGGAGTTATCCTGTGTTAACTTTTACGACACCTACAACCCGAATTAAGAGATTAAGGGATCGATAGGCCGCGCTTTCCGGTTCGTATTCGATGGAAATCGAGAATCAAACGAGCTTTTACCCTTTTGTTCCACTGCGAGATTCTGTTCTCGTTAGGCTCATCTTAGGACACTGCGTTATCTTTTGCCGGATGTGCGCCCAGGCCCGAACTCCCACGACAATGTCTTGCTTGGGATCGGCAGCGGCGCCTTAGATCGAGGAGGGATGTTCCCTTCTCCGATTCACGGAATAAGTAAAATAGCGTTAAAAGTAGTGGTATTTCACTTTCGTAGTTTTAGGCTCCCATCCTACACCTCTCAAGTCATTTCACAAAGTCGATTTAGAGTCGAGCTCAAGCCAGGGTCTTCTTTCCATTGATTACGCCAGGCTTAGTTCCGCCCAGGCGTGGTTTCATTTGGATAGTAGACGGGGACGGTGGGAATCTCGTTAATCCATTCATGCAGCGTCACTAATTGAATGACGAGGCATTTGGCTACAACAAGAGAGTCATAGTTACTCCGCCAGGATTTACGCGCTTGGTTGAATTCTTCACTTTGACATTGAGCAGAGCGAAATCACGTGCGTGAGCATCGCGAGGCGACCATCGCCGTACTTTGTTTTAATTAAAAGCGGTGGATTCCCCCCTTGTCCGTACGGTTAAAGTCGTTCGACGCCGGAAGGCCCCGAGGAGCCGTTCCCGGAGTCCGTCCGGCAAACACCTTGGCGACGACTCAGCCGCGGGAAGCGGCTCGGCGATCCGCCAGGCGGCCGACGGGTTGGGGCCCAGGACCCGATGCCCGGCCCTCAGGCGATCCTTTTCGAGGTTGGATCCATTTGCGGAGCTTCCCTTGCCTACATTGTTCCATCGACCCGGTGCATTCCTGCGAGACCTGATGCGGTTATGATCTGTTGTGGGAGCGCTCGGTCCTCGGATTTTCATGGGCCGTCGGCGCCGCCAGGACACCGCCGCGGCGTGGTGTCTCTTCGGTATTTGGACCTACCTCGTTGGCCGTTTCCGAGTGGGGCGGGTACATTAAACGAGAAAGATAACTCTTCAGGGGCCCTCGAAGCGTCTCGGGACTCCTGCGTTCTTGTCGCGCCACGTCGGTTCGGGAATGTGCCGATTCCTTCGATGCTCGCGTGCGTGCACGCTATGAGACAGGCTTCCGAATCTCTTAGGATCGATAACCCATGTGCAGTCTTGTAGTTCACATGGAACCTTTCCCTTCGGCCTTAAGTTCTCATTTGAATATTTGCCTACCACAGATCATGGCGACGTGCTCTTGACTCGCGCCCGGAGTTTTCTGCGGCCGCGCGCCCTCACCTCATGAGCTGGCCCTTGCCTCGACCAGTAGGGTATCGGTGTGGCAGCAGCGCCATCCATTCCGGGCTAGTTGATTCGCGAATTGAGTTATTTACCTCCTTAGCGGTTCGACTTCCATGACCGCAAATCCTATTTGTCTTAATCGACCGACACCCTTTGTGGGTTCCCCAGGTTAGCGATTGGGCAAGTAACCGGCTTCGGTTCATCACGCCATCGCCCGGTCACAACACGAATGGCCAGCCCAGGCCTCTCGATTCCATGGCCGACTCGATGGAGCGGCCAAGTGCCCAGATCTGACTAAAGTTTGAGGAGAATAGGTCAGAGGCGTTGCGCCCAGATGCCTACAATCATTGGCTTTGCCGATCGAACTTCGCGCGGGCTCGGTATCACGAGGAAACGGGAGAGGAATTGGCCTCACCCAGATGGATTCGATTAGTCTTTACGCCCACATGCCCCAGCGAGTGGGCTGGAGCAGTTTGCACGTCGGTACCGGCTGCGGGCCTGCACGAAGTTTCCTGCAGCCGCCCGCTCGGGCATAGTTCCACCATCTTTGAGTCCGTGGGCATATGCTCCGCTCGAACCCTTCGAAAGATCGAGGTCGGTCGACGGTGCACCCCTCGAGGGGATCCGCCGTCGGCTTCATGCAGCCTTACGGGTTTACTGGCGGATTGGCTCGCACACATGTCGGACTCCTTGGTCGGAAGTGTTTCAAAGGCGGGTCGAATGGGGGCCCAGGCCGACGCCATGGCGCCAGTCTTGAACGCGCCCGGAGAAAATGTGTTGCATTCACGATCGGCTGACGGCGTCTCCACAGGTATGACTGGCCGGGCTTGGGTGACCGCCTGACCGTGATCGTCCCCGCGCCCCAGGTGATCGGCGGAGCCGGCGGATCGCGGATTCCACACATCGACCAGAGGCATCGTAGGCCCCAGTCCTTCCCTCAGGTAATTTCAAGCCTCTTTGACTCTCTTTTCAAAGTCCTTTTCATCTTTCCCTCGCCCGGTACTTGTTTCTTATCGGTCTCTGCCCGTGTTAGCCTTAGGCCGGAATTTCTGCTTGGTGTTCGTTCCCAGGCTCTTGGGCTCCGGTCGACGGCGCCTCGTGGTGCGGCGAGGTCGGGCTGCGGCAGGCTCTCCTGCTCTCGGCGCCTTCCGGGGACTGGGCGATCCGCCGCGAGACGGCTACTCCCGGTTCTGGTCGGACGCGGGGCTGCTTGGAGTTCTGGCCCCAGGCTTTTCGGTTCGCTCGTGGGTTACTAAGGGAATCCTTGTAAGTTTCTTTTTCTCAGCTTATTGATATGCTTAAACTCGGTAGGTGTTCACTTTGACACAGAGATCGTTGTCGAGGTTCTCGGGCCTTTCGTGGTGCCAGAGTCGCGCCGCGCCCGGCATGGAGGTCTCCTCCTTCCTCATACAGACGAGGGAAAGGATCGGGGTTAAATTTCAAACCACGCTTGTCGGCGTGCATCAGCGCGGGACAGATTACAACCAACCCGCGGATAGCGATGTTCCATGGGAGGCGATGTCGCTGACTCAGGGCCTTGCGGCCCGGAAGGGGTGGAGGCTGACGTGTGCGTGGCCTTGAGCTGGGCGTGCCCCTCGACTAATGGCGTCGGGCGCAACTAGCGTTCAAAGACCTTCGATGATTCCACGAGTTGCCGCAATTCCACAGTATCTCGCATTTGCTCGTTCTTCATCGATCACGAGCACAGATGTCAGATTCAGAAGTCGTTTTGTAGGTTAAGCGACCACGCCTTCCGCACACCGTGGCCAAGGCTGACGGGATGGCGTTGTTCGTTAATATATTTTCCTTGGCGTTTTCCGCGGCGAGTTCAGTTGTTGGATCGGAAGGTCCGACAAGACACGTGCGAGCGGAGGAAGGCTTCAGCGAGGCCCATAGATCCATCGGAAGCGGAGTGGGGCTCCGCGCGCTACGCCCTCGGCAATTTGTTAAACAAGCGTGTTCCGCGGGTCGTTGGTCGATAGGTTCGACCAATGATCCTTCGCGAGGTTCACCTCTGGGAAACCTTATTCTGACTTCTCCTTCCTCACAAGTAGTAAAGGTTCGAGTGGACTTCTGCGACGTCGCCGGCGAACCGCTCACGTCGCCGCGATCAGGAACACTTCATAGGACCATTCAATCGGTAGGAAGCGGCCCGAGGCGGGGTGTCGAAAGGCGGGGCGTGAGTCAACATGGTGATGACTCGCTTACTAGGAAATTCCTCGTTGAACCGACAATTGCAATGATCTATCCCGTCACGATGAAATTTCAAAGATTGCAGGGCACGTAGAGCGAGGCTATAGACTTCGTTGAATACATCGGTGTAGCGCGTCTGACCGCGAACATCTAAGGGCATCACGGACACATTGTCCTCAAACTTCATAGCTGCTTGGCCGTAGTCCCTACAGAAGAGTGGTGCGGAGGATAACCAGCGTAGCTAGTTAATGCGAAATTTGAGTCTCGTTCGTTAAGCAGATTAACGAATAATCGCTCCGCTGACTAAAACTGGCCATGCACCACCACCAATAGAATCAAGAAAGAGCTCTCGGTCTGTCGATCCTTACTATGCGGACCTGGTAAGTTTCCACAGTGTTGAGTCAGGTGCGCGCGGGCTCATCCACAGTGGTGCCGCTTAGTCGATTCCTTTAAGTTTCGACCTTGTGACCATACTCCCCGGAACCCAAAAACTTTGATTTCTCATAAGATTACTTATTGAGTCCTAAAAAGCAACGTCCATTGATCCGCAGTCGGCATCGTTTATGGATTGAGACTAGGACGATTATCGTCGTCTTGAGCTGACTTCGTTCTTGATTAATGAAAACATCAGCAGCGAATGCTTTCTTGGTTGTTAGATCTTTCATAAATCGAATTTCACCTCGACTATAGGAAATCTGAATACCCCGTGTCACTGTTAATCATTACTCAGATCGAAAATGACACAATGGGGCCAAGAATCTATGATGTTATCCCGTCTTAATGTTAATCCATAGCGTGGGCTTGCTTTGAGCACTCTAATTTCTTCAGAAATCATGACCTTAGGAGGCCTGCCGACGTTAAGACCGGGAGGCGCATGTCGGCCGGTAGAAGGGACAAGAAGGGCCAGAGTTGCACACCGTAAGGCGGACCGACCAGGCCCATCCCGAAGTCGACTACGGGCTTTTAACGCAACAGCAAATATGCGCTATTTGGTGGGTCTGTGGTTGCTGGCACCGGACTTGCCCTCCGATGGATCCTCGTTAAGGGATTTGGGTGTACTGCATTCGATTACGGACTCGAGGCCGGTATTGTTGTTTATTGTCACTACCTCCGGAGTGTCGGGATTGGGTAATTTCTTGGCGCTCTTGCCTTCCTTGGATGTGTTGTGGTTTCTCGAATCACTGGGAATCGAACCACAATTCTCAGATCACGTCCAGTACCATGGTAGGCCTTATCCGCCATCGAGTTGATGGGGCAGATATTTGAATGATGCGTGGCCGGCCGCGATGGCGGTGCGATGGTCAGTTATCATGAATCATCGAACAACGAGCATGGCCGCGTCGACCTTTTATCTAATAAATGCATCCCTTCCGAAGTCGGGGTTTGTTGCGCGTGGCTAGCTCCCCAAATTACTACGGTTATCAGTGCAGTACCATCAAACAAACTATAAGCGATTTAATGAGCCGATGCGAGTTTCACGATGCAGAATTAGTTCATGCCCACACATGCATGGCTTAATCTGAGACAAGCATATGAATCTTGGCCGGGATCGACCGGGTAGCATTCTTGTGCAACGTCGGAACGCATGCACCTACTGAACCCGCGATGGGTGTCGGAGGCCAGCCGAGGCCCGTCGTCGTACTATCTGCGTCTAGCGATGAGCGGCAAGCTCGAGACGTAAGTGTGATCTTTAGATCCCGTGCCCCGTGTTAAGGTTCACTTGTCAGAAACCTGAGCCATCATCATGGCCCATTGTGAAACCCCTTCGCATGGTCACCGCGAGTGGGGAGTACATGGAGCACGATGATCGCTTGCAGATCCACGCCCCGTGAAGCGAGGCTAGATGGAGAAAGCGACATTCGAAGAAAATTCCATCGATTGGGAAGGCGACCGGGAACCATTATTGTTGATGCCCGAGGCTTGATTGGCCGCTTTGTATTTAGAATGAGGAGGACGTGGGGGCGATAGTTCGTTTGCCTGGTAAAAATTTTGACCACGTTACCCGAAACACCGCTCCACGCCATGAGTTTGGTAGAGATGCACCACACTTAGACGAGTGACTATTTGGGAGTTGTCTCTAAGAAGCACACGAGCAACAAGTGATGCCTTTGTAGTACCATTGTAGGCATGAGAAGGAATGATAACACTATTTCGAGCAGCAGGAATAGTTGGTGGCAACGGAAAACCAAACCTAAACCGACAAGATTACGAGCTGGCGAAGTGCAAGCCGTGTCACAAATGATGAACTAGAGCCTTAGTGTCTAGCTGGCGTGAGTGTGGCCAGGGCACCATGTCTAGGCATGCACTTTCAGAGCGAGAGGCAGGTGCCTAGGCATGTCATGGCACTAGTCCAGGGCAGTGCTTAGGCGGGCACTAGGGAGGCGGAGTGCTGGCGGGCACTAAGCCAGGAACCTTGCAAGCGGAGCACTAAACGAGGGAGGCTGCTGGGCGAGGCCTGCTAAGCCCAGGAACCACGCTGGGCATGGCGCAGCACCATGCCCTGGGCATCGCTGGACGAAGCCGTACTGGGCATGCACTAGGACGAGCAGTGCCTAGCGAGGCAGTAAGCGGAGCACCATGGGCCCAGGAGCGAGAGGCATGCTTCCGTCTGGGGGGAACATCAGTCATGGGCTTGGGAGGCGGCGACGGCATGGGCGTCTTAGGCAGCGAGTCGACCAAAGGCGCATGGGAGGCTAGCAGCGGGATCGTTGTCACAGGCTGTGCAGACGTCGGATGTCGAGGACTTGGGGTGGCATGTAGGCACGCCATTGCCACAGAGGTGGCATGGGTGTGTGCGGGGCGGCCGCGAGGCGGCGTGCCTGGGCCATGGCACCATGCCTAGCCAGGCCTTGGCCAGGGCACCATGCCCCTGGGCATGCACTAGTAGGGCATAGCCTTTGGGCATGCACTAGGTGAAGGCACCTGCCTAGGCAGAGACCTTCAGGCGAAGGCACCGTAATTTTGAGCAATGCCCAGTGGCGGAGCCTTGGCCAGATGCACACAGGCTAGAGACCCTGGGTGCTGGGCATGAACTGGAGCCAAAGCAGGTGACTAGTCCGTGCAGCTAGTAGGGCACCAATCCTAAGCATGCACTTGCTAGGTAGGGGCACCTGTCGGGGGCGTACCTTTAGTAGGGTACCTGTCGGGGCATGCCTGTGGCAGGGCACCATGCTTGACGGGAGCCTTGGCGGGGCACCACTGTCGAGGGCGTGCTGTGGCCGGGGGCACCTGTCTGGGCACTGTAGGTCGGGGGCACCGTCTGGGCATGCCTTGGGCCAAAGACCTACTGTCGAGGGCATGTAGGGTGGGGCACCATGCCAGAGACAGAGACAGACGAGGCACCTGTCTGAGCATCACTGTGGTAGGGCGCCTGTCGAGGGCATCTTGTTGGGTGAGGGCACCGTGCCCGAGGCAAGGCGGAGACATGGGGGCCTTGGGTGTCCTGGAGCAAGGTGCTAGGGCGGGGCCTGCTGCCGAGACAGATTGTAGGCGGGGCACCTGTCCTGCAGAGCGGGGTGCTATCTTAGGGCACCATGTGTCTGGGGCGGTGCTAGGCCGGGGGCACCGTGTCTCAGGCGGGGTGCTAGAGTGGGGGCGGCACCGTGCAGAATGGCGGGACAGCAATGAGGGCCTTGGGTGTCTGGGCAAGGTGCTAGGCCAGGGCACCATGCCTAAGCCAGTGCTAGTAGGGAGCACCATCTACGAAACAGGTACTATGGGGCACCGTAATCTGGCGGTGCTGGGCGAGCACCATGTAAAATGGGTACTGATGGGGGGCACCTGTCACAGGCATGCAGCGGTAGGGGCAGGTGTCTAGGCAAGGTGCTGAAGTAGGGCACCATGCCCGGGCGAGATAAGCCGCGTGCCTGGGAGGCGTGCAGCTGGCGGAGCGGCGTGGGAGGCGAGGGCGTGCCCAGCCGGCTCGACGAGCGTGGGGCGACGTGGGGGTGAGAGGCATGCTTGCGGCGTGGGAGCGTGTCAGTCCATAGGCTTGGGCGGCCATGGGTAACAGCATGGCATCTTAGGCAGCAATTCGACTGCTTATTTGCGTGGGAGGGGAAGCAACAAACGGGGTCATTGTCACAGCTCGTGATCGGATGTCGAGGGCTTGTGGGTGGCATATGAGCCGCCCGGTACCCGCAGTGGCATGGGTGATGTGCCTTGAGGGCGACATGAGCTAGTGCCTAGGCGGAGTCTTGTTGCCAAGCCCATAGGGCAACCACCCCCTTAAAAATGATATAAGCCTTTTTGGGAAAAAATGCGGAGGAGACATCACATGCTTGGGGAACATGTGTAAATTTTAACCGGAAGCGATTTTAGTCAGTTTTTCGAGATTCTCTTTATAAATAATAATTATACATGCGAAAAAAAGAAAAAAAATTTGGGCCTTGAGAAAATATTTATTTTATTGTTACTAGAAAAATATAGGAAATAGGGAAAATAGGAAAATAGTAAATATTTTAAAATTCATTTTCACATGGGAAAAATATTTGGGACAGGTGATCGATTTGAAGTGGAGGAGTATTTTATTTTAATTTATTTGCGAAAAAATAGGCGAAAAATAGGTGAAAACGGGGGGAAAAATAGGGAAAAGAGGGAAAATAGGGAAAAGAATTGATTTAAGATTCCGGCCTCTTGGAATGCAATATTTACTATAAAATATTAATATTTGATAATATTTTAAATGAAAAGTGATAATTTTAAAATTTTTTCTCTAAAAATATAGGAATATAGGGAAAACATGGGAAAAGGTATTGAAAACATTTTTTTGTCTATAGAATGATATTTGAACAATGAATGAGAAGAAACAATGGAATAAAGCGAGCATGGTTAGGGAGCCAGGTCACAGGCATAGGTGCGGAAAGCCACGATATTGTCGGGTCTGATGGCATGGGAGGGTGTGAGGGGTTGTGGCACCATGATATGAGGCACTATCGATGTGCAAATTACATTTCTTGGCCTGATGGAGCGGATTCTGAGTGGCGTGGCCAACTAAGCCCGAGGCACCGTGTGTCATGGCATGGCATCTGATGGCAGGCGAACCGGGTGTGTGCAGGCATGTGGCTCTTAGGCTAGGAGCCTATCCCCAGGCATGGCATGGCACTAGGCGTAGGAGCCCGGTGTCTGGAGCATGATAGGCGCTAGGCTGGGGGCCATATGTCTGGGCATGGCATAAGCACTAGTGGGGCCAGGTGTGTCTATCTGTATACCCATAGTAGGCGTAGAGACCCCGGGTGTCCCTGGGCATGGCATGCCATGTAGCCCAGAGACCCCAGGGCCCAGAGTCCCAGATGTCTGGGCGTGGCTCTTGGCTGGCACTGCCACAGGTATTACTGTTGGCCAGGACCAGGTGTCTGGGCATGTGCCATGGCACTGGCAGGACCACAGGGCCCCGTGTGTCTAGGCATGGATGCCGTAGCGCTGGCCAGAGATTTTGGTGTGTCCTGGGCATGGCGTGCCATGGCACTATCAACCAGGGGCCGTGTGTGCAGGCATGGCATGCCATGGCACTGGCAGGGCCGGGCGCGGAGGGCCCACAGGTGTGTCAGGCGTGGCGTGCCATAGCCTTAGGCGCGGGGCCAGTGTGTGCAGGCATGGCGTGCCGCCAGCGCTAGCCCAGAGACCGGTATGTGGGGGCCCCGGGTGTGTCTGGGCATGGCGTGCCATGGCAGGGCCACAGGGCCAGGGCCAGGTGTGTCTAGGCATGGAATGCCGTAGCACTAACCCAGGGCCCGGGTGATGTGCAGGCATGGCGTACCATAGCACTGGCTAGGAGCCAGGCGCGGAGGCCAGGTGTGTCCCCAGGCATGGCATGCCATGTAGGCGCGGAGAGACCCCGTGTGTCTAGGCATGGCATGCCATAGCACTAGCGGGCCGGTAGCGGAGGCCGTGTGTCTAGGCATGGCATGCCGCAGGCGCGGAGGCCGGGTGTGTCTGGGCATGGCGTGCCATAGCCTTGGCAGGGCCGGTGTGTCTGGGCGCTGGCATGCCATGGCACTGGCAGGGCCCGGAGTGTCTAGGCATGGCGCTGCCATATGGGCGCGGAGCCAGTGTGTCCGGCATGGCATGCCATGCACTAACCCAGGGTACGTGTGTCCTAGGCATGGCATGCCATAGCTAGGCGCGGAGCCCCGTGTGTCTAGGCATGGCATGCCATAGCGCCAGGGTATCGTGTGTCTGGAAAATGGCATGGCCTGTAGGCCCAGGGGCCCGGGTGTGTCTAGGCATGTGGCATGGTAGGAGCCCAGGTGTCTGAGCATGGCATGCCATGGCATAGGCAGAGACCTTGTGTCTAGGCATGGAATGGCACATTCATGATAGGAAATAAACCTCGACCCTAAAAACAATGTTTTTTAGAGCTGGGGCGAGTTTAATCACGGAGTGTGCAGGTAGAGCCAGGCGAGGCATGCCTGCGGCCGAGATCAAGTGTGGGCATGTCATGGCACAAGGCTAGGGCTGCCGCGTCGAATCAGCCGGTGTCGGGGCGTGCGAGGCACTGGGGCGTGCTGGTGCTGAAGCGAGCACTTGGCGGGGGCCGTTCTGGGGCATGCCTTGAGTGAGATCAGTGCTGGGCGTGCCATGACGCTAGGCGGATCCTTGGGTCTTTGGGCGTGCGGCGCTGGCGGGGGCGCCCGGGTGTGAGTGACTGGCGGGGGCGGGTGCCGGGCCGCTGACAGCTAGTAGGATCACCTTGCCCCCAGGCATGCCGTGGCAGCTAGGCCAGGATCAGGTGCCCTGGGCTGTCATGGCGCTAGAGTAGGGCTGGGTGTGAGGCGAGCACTGGCGGGACAGGTGCTTGAACCGTGACCTCGTGAATCTTACTGGGCGTGTCATGGCCCAGCTGGCCAGAGCCAGGTGCCGTGCCATGGCCTTAAGTGGGGCAGGTGTACATGCCGTGGCCCAGGCTAGAGGCAGATGCTTGAGACCCGTGGCAGGCAGAGCTGGTCATGAGCATGCTGCAATAAGTAGGGCTGCATTGGGCATGGCGTAATCAGCTGGGCCATGGCACCTGTCTAGAGCTGAGGTGCCCAGGGCGGGGACCACTGGTCCCCAGGCATGTCATGGCACTGGGCCCCGAGGCTACCAGGTGTCACATTCATGGCGTAGCCTTTAGTGGGGGCCAGGTGGCAAACGACTTGGGATTTGAGATCACGGGTGCTGGGCATGTCGCGGCCTTGGGCCGGGGTGGTGCGGGCGTGTCATGGCACTAGGCCCAGGGCCCAGGTGCTTGAGGCATGTCATGGCACATGGGCCGAACGCCGTGCCCGGGCATGTGGCACTAGGCGGGAGCATCGTGCTGGGCAGCGAAGCCGACGGAATCAGGTGCCTGGGCATGTCATGGCACTGGGCGGCGGGTGCCTGGGCGAGCCTGGTAGGATCAGGTGCTGGGCATGTCATGGCGCAGGCCCGAGGGGCGTGGAGTCTTTGGGCATGTCATGGCGCCTGGGGCGAGGCTGCGGGTGCAGCAGGCAAAGCTGAGTAGAATCAGGTGCTGGGCATGTCATGGCGCTGGCGGCGCGGGTGCCTGGAGCGTGTCATGGCAGTAGGCCCGGGCAGCGGAGTGCTGGGCGACATGGCAGAGGCACCGTGCAGCGAGCACTTGGCAGGAACAGCGTGCTAGGCAAGCATGGCCAGGAGCATTGTGCTGAGCGAAACCTTGAAGCAAACGCCATAGTGCCTAGGCATGTCATGGCACTAGTAGGATCCACCAGTGCCTAGGCATGGCCTTGCGGCGAATCCACTTGGGTGCCTGGGCATGCCATGGCACTAGGCTAGGCCCCGGGGCAGTGACTAGGCATGTCACGGCCTTTAGGCCAGAGACATTTGTCTAGGCACGACCACAGGCGGGGCGGCGGTGACTAGGCATGCCATGGGCCCAGGCGGGGGCCGGGTGTCTAAGCATGGCTGTTAGCATGGGGGAGCGACATGTAATATCATGGGGGTGGGGGAGCGACATGTAATGGCATGGTCGAGGCGCGGGGACACCACACCATGCCTCGGGCGGTGCCCGCGTGATCGGGGCCAGCATGTCTACGAGATGGGCCTTGACACGTAGAGACACCATAGCGCCAGCCCAGGTGTCTGTGTAGTCGTCTTGAGTCTGGTCCTTGTCTTGATTTCGAGCAAAGGCAATCAGCGTCACCAATCGCTCTCATTTCGTTTGACTTTTTTTATTCCATACGCATGCTTTGTCAGGTCGACCAGGAGATTTGTTGTGGTCGGGGGCTTCAGTACCGCCCGAGATAGCGTTCAAAACCTCTTGTCGGAGGAGGGGCGAAAAGGAAGCAGCGGTGGATCGGTTCGAGGGGAGGGACGAATCGGGCGACATAGAATTTGAATCTGGTGGATCGTGGCAGCCGAGGCCACTCTGCCACTTTTACAATACCGTCAGCGTATTTAAAGTCGTCTGCGAAAGTTCTACGTCGCTCGTTCGAATAATGCTTCAAAACGGCCCACCACGGACGTCCACGCGAGTTTGACCCGAGACACGCGCGTGCCTGCGAGTGAGGCCTGCGAGGTCGGCTTGATGTCAGGCGCGGGCGCAGCGTCGTTTAGCGGATACGACTTAGGCGTTCAGTCGTAATCAGCGCCGCGGTAACCAGCGCCGCGGCTTTTCAACCAAGCGCGATGACGATTATGCCGAATCAGCGGTTCCTCTCGTACTAGGTTGTTGAATTACTATTGCGATCTTACTTGTCATCGGTGAATTAAAGCTAACTTTTGTCTCCGCGGCCCGATTACAGCCCGGCTCCGCGTTCCCACTATTGGTGGGTGAACAATCCGACGCAGTGGTCGCTTCACAATGATAGGAAGCGGGCATGAAGGATCAAAAGCAGCGTCGCTATGAGCGGCAGGTACGCCTGGCTTGATTATCCTGTGGTAACACCGACACCTCAGCAATTCCGAAGGTCTAAAGGATCGATAGGCCGCAGCTTTCCGCGAGTTCGTATTCGTCTTGGAAGTAGAATCAAGCAGGCTTTTACCCTTTTGTTCCACCACAGTTTACGATTCTCGTTGAGCTCATCTTAGGACACCTGCGTTATCTTTTAACGGATGTCTTGGCCCAGGCTCTCCCACGACAATGTCTTAGCTTGGGATCGGCAGCTTGGCTTGTAGCAGGTCGGAGGGGATGTTCCGCCTCAGATTCCTTGAATAAGTAAAATAACAGTTAAAAGTAGTGGTATTTCCTTCCATGGATTTCCGGCTCCCATATCCTACACCTCTCAGTCGTTTCATGAGAAATTCGGATAAGAGTCGAAGCTCAACGGGGTCTTTCCCCGTTGATTCACGCGGCTTAGTTCCAGCAGGTGTGGTTTCGTTGGATAGTAGACGAGGGACGGTGAATCTCGTTAATCCATTCATGCAGCGTCACTAATTAGATGACGGGCATTTAGCTATAAGAGAAGTCATAGTTACTCAGCCCAGTTTACGCGCTTGGTTGAATTTCTTCACTTTGACATTACAGAACCTTTGGCGAGGAAATCATTGCGTGAGCATCACATGGTTTCATCGCGATGCTTTGGCTTAATTAACGGTCGGATTCCCTGTCAATTACCCGGTTCAAGGTCGTACGGTCGGCGCTTGGGAAGGCCCCAAGGGGCCGTTCGGTCGAATCCCGGCCCGACGCGGCGACCGGCTCTCGCCCGCGGGGCTGACTCGGCGATCCGCAAACGGTAGAAGCGGGTTCGGGGCTGGGACCCCGTGCAGCCCTCAGGCGATCCTTTTCCCAGGGTTACGGATCCATTTCTTGAGCTTCGCGCCTACATTGTTCCATCGACCCGGTACATTCACCTTGGAGACGTGCGGTTATGATGCGGCCGGCGTGGGGCACTCGGTCCTCGGATTTTCATGGGCGTCGGCGCCGCGGACCTGCAGCGGCGTGCGGTGCTCTTCAGTGCATTGGACCACCTCCGGTTGGCCGTTTCGAGTGGGGCGGGGGCATTTAGCCAGAAGACAACTCTTCGGGAGCTCGACGGCGATCTCGGACTCCTGCGTTGCGGGTCATTGCTACGTCCGGTTCGGGAATGTTAACCGAATTCCTTCGATGCTTTCGCGTGCGTGCAGCTATCGAGACCAGACTTCAGATCTCTGGGGATCGGTAACCCGTGTCGCAGTCTGTTCACATGGAACCTTTCCCCTCTTCGGCCTTGAAGTTCTCATTTGAATATTTGCTACTACCAAGATCGCCGTGACAGCTCATGGGCTCGCGCCAGGGTTTTCTTGGCCGCGGCGCCTCTGCTCGTCGAGGCTGGCCGCACCTCATTTGTGGCCAGGGTATAGGTCGCGCTTGGCGCCATCCATTCGGGGCTAGTTGATTCATTTGAGGTGAGTTGTTACACACTCCTTAGCGGTTTGACTTCCGCTGACCCGCCGTCTGCTTGTCTTGTCGACCCGACACCACTGTGGAGTTCCCAGGTTAGCGCGCGATTAGACGCAAATAACACGACCAGGTTCATCCGCATCGCCAGTTCTGCTTACCAAAAATGGCCCACTTGGAGCTCTCGATTCCATGGCCGACTCGATGGAAGCTGGCCGTCTTGATCTACTGTTAAAGTTTGAGAATAGGTCGAGGGCGTTGCGTGATCTCGTCGTGGCTTTACAGATGGGAGCCTTCGCCGCGGGCTCCGGCCTATCTGAGGAAACCGGAGGGGAACCGGCCTCTTAGATGGTTCGGTTAGTCTTCGCCCCTATACCCCAGTCGGGTTGAGCGGTTGCACGTCGATGTCATTTGCGGGCCTCCACAGTTTCCTCTGGCCATCCCCGCTTCGAGGCATAGTTCACCATCTTTCGGGTCCGCGGTATTACTCCACTCGAACCCTTCCCGGAAGATCGAACCGATTCAGCGGTGCACCCCTCGGGGATCATGCGTCGGCTTCCCTTACGCGCTTCTGGGGTTTACTAGCGGATTGACTCATACATGTCGAGACTCCGCGTTAGTGTTTCAAGGCGGGTCGAATCGAGCCAGTGGCCGACGCCCGTAGCGCCACAGGTCGCCGGCTGCGCCCGAGGAGAGGCGTCTTATTTGCATTCCACGGTCGGCGGCGGCGTCTCCGCGGGTATGACTACAACCCGGGCTTGGGTGTGCTGGCGCGTCGGTCCGCGCCGAGTCGATCGGCGGGCCGTGAATCGTAGTTCCACATCCGGCCAAGGGGCGCGCTCGCGGCCCCCGTCGCCCTCCGCCGATTTCAAGCCTCTTTGACTCTCTTTTCAAAGTCCTTTTCATCTTTCCTCGCGGTACTTGTTTCTTGCTCGGTCTCGCGAGTATTTGTGAATGAATTCTGCTTGATTGGAGCTGCATTCCCAAAACGGCCCAGGCTCGGTCGACAGCGCCTCGTGGTGCGACGGGTCGGGCGACAAGGCCTCCTCTCGGCGCCCCCTTCCGGGGGGGGGACTTGGGCCCCGGTCAGCCGTGAGGACCGCTTCTCAGGACTACAATTCGGACGGCGGGGCTGCTTGGAGTTCTGTTTAGGCTTTCACAGTTCGCTCGCCGTTACTAAGGGAATCCTTGTAAGTTTCTTTTCCTCAGCTTATTGATATCGCCATTCAGTAGGTATTTCACTTTGACTGGAATTATTGCTCGAGTTCGGGCGCTTCGTGGTGCCGATCGCGGCCTTGCGCCGTTATGGAGATTCTCCTCCTTCCTCCTCTGGGCGAGGAAAAGGATCGGGGTTCGTTCAAACCACACCGCTTGTCGGCGTGCATCGCCGCCGGGGCAGTACAACCAGCCGCGGACGCGATGTTCCATGGGAGGCGATATCGCTGACTCCGGGGCCCCTTACTCGGCGGAAGGGTGGAGGGGCGACGTGTGCGTGGCGCCCGAGCCCGGCGTCCCTCGACCCTAATGAGCGTGGCGAGGGGCGCAACTTGCGTTCAAAGGCTTCGATGATTCACGGGATTCACGCAATTCCACACAAGTATCGCATTTACTCGGTTCTTCGTGATGCGAGAGCTGAATGCTCAGTTAAGTCGTTTTTGTGAGTTCATGACCACGCTTCAGCACCGTGGCCAAGGCTGACGGGATAAGTTGTTCCGGTGTATTTTCCTTGGCGTTTTCCACTTGCGAGAGGGGTTCGTTGTTGGATCGGGAAGGTCCGGCAAGACACCCGTACGCGGGGCGGGGAAGGCTCATGAGGCCTGCGTCCATCGAGGGCGGAGTGGAGGCTCACGCGCTCTTGCCCTCGACGGGTTGTTAAACAGCGTGTTCAGGTGGATTCGGTCGATGGGTTCCGACGATGATCGCCACGCGGGTTTCACCTACGGGAAACCTTATACGACTTCTCCTTCCTACAAATGATAAAGGTTGAGTGGACTTCTCGCGACGTCGCGAGCGTGACCAGCTCACGTCGCCGCGTCAGAACATGCCGGACCATTCAATCCCGGTAGGAGGCGGCGAGGCGGTGTCTGAAAAGGGCGGGGGCGTGGTAATGTATTGATGACTCGCGCTTACTAGAATTCTCGTTGAAGACCAACAATTCTGATGATCTATCCTATCACGATGAAATTTCAAAAGATTACGGGCACATCGGCCAGGCTATAGACTTCGTTAATAGAATACATCGGTGTAAGTAGCGTCATGACCCGAGAACATCTGGGGGCATCGCGAGACTGTTATTGCCTCAGAGCTTCCTTGGCTGGCGGCCATAGTCCACTGGAAGGCGTGCGGATCCTGTAGTGATAGTTAGGCAGGGTCTCGTTCGTTAACAGATTAACCCAGGATAAATCGCTCCACCCGACTAAGAGCGGCCATGCACCACCACCCGTAGAATCGAAAAAGAGCTCGGTCTGTCAATCCTTCTTAATAATGCGGACTGGTAAGTTTCCGTGTTAGTCGAGTGTGCGGGCTCCCATCTGAGTGGTGCCCTTGTCGATTCCTTTAAGTTTGACCTTGGAAGCCATACTCCCCGGAACCAAAACTTTGATTTCTCATAAGGTGCAGTAGCGGAGTCTAAAGCAACATCAAGTGATCCACTGAATTAGAGCGCCGTTTATGGTTGAGGCCCAGGACGGTATCTGATCGTCTTGAGCCCCGACTTTCGTTCTTGATTAATGAAAACATCCTTGGCAGAATGCTTTCGCGGAGTTGTTCGTCTTTCATAAATCCAATTTCCTGTTATGAAATGAATGCCCCAGAAACGTCTTTGTTAATCATTACTCCAGATCCAGAAGAGTGACACAATAGGGCCAGAAATCATGATGTTATCCCATCTTTATGTATCCATAAGCGTAGGCTTGCTTTGAGCACTCTAATTTCTTGAAATGCTTATTGTAGGAGGCACGACCCGACCGATTAAGACCGAGAGGCGCATCGTGGTAGAAGACGAAGGGCCGGTGCACAAGTAAACGAGATAGGTAAACCCCAAATCGAGAGTCGACCTCACGAGCTTTTAATCACCTTGACTTAAATATACGCTATTGGGATTTGGAATTAGCGGTGCGGCCTTAGGACGCCTCCCGTGGATCCTGAATTAAGGGATTTAGATTGTACTCATTCGATTACCAGGACTGAAAGGCCGTTATTGTTATTTATTGTCACTACCTCCGTGTCGGGATTGGGTAATTTGCCTTTCTTGCCTTCCTTGGATGTGGTGGCCCGTTTCCTCGAAGACTCCTCTCGGAATCGAGACCACTAATTCTCGTCGCCCGTCGATACCATGGTGAAGCCACTATCTGCATCGAAGTTGATAGGGCGAATGTTTGGATGATCGTCGGCCCAGGCACGATGGCGGAATAACGTCCAGTCAGTTATCATGAATCATCGAGCAACGAGCATGGCCGCGTCGACCTTTATCTAATAAATGCATCCGCCGGAAGTCGGGGTTTGTTGCGTGTGGCTCTAAATTACTCACGGGTTATCAGAAGTATGAAGTACCATCAAACAAACTATAAGCGATTTAATGAGCCATTCGCGATTTCCTGATGCAGATGGATTCATACCACACACATGTAAGCAATCTTTGAACAAGCATATGACTACGGCGAGGATCGACGGGTAGCATTCTTGTCTGACGTCGAGCAGCATGCACCTACTGAGCCACAATGGGTGTCGGGGAGGGCAAAGCGGCCGATCCGTCGTACATACAGCGTCTAGCGATGAGCGCTTAAGCTCGAGCGATAGTGTGATCTTTAGATCCCATGCCGTGGGTTCGCATCGAGGCGAGCCATCATCATGGCCCATTGTGAAACCCCCTTGCATGGTCACACGGCGTGGGAGTACATGAACGCGGATGATCGCTTGCGAGTCCGCTGCCCCCGTAGCGGTAGATGGAGAAAGGCAGCATTCGAGAGAAAATTCCATCGATTGGGAAGGAAAAAACCGCAGGAACCATTGTTGATGCCCCGAGGCAGTTGGCGGCTTTGTAGCTAGAATGAGGAGGGGCGTGGGGCGATAGTTCGTTACGCGGCGGCGAGGCTACCAACCCATTACGAGCACCACTCACCGCCATCAGGTTGACTAAGATGCCACACCGCCGACCGTGACTATTTGGAGTTGTCTCCTAAGAAGCACCGCAGGCGACAGAGTGATGCCTTTGTAGTACCATTGTAGGCACCAGAGAATGATAACACTATTTCGAGCAATAGAATGGTTGGTGACGACGGGAAGACAGGCACAGACGGCCAAGATTGCAAAGCCTAAAGCGAGTCACAGCCACCATGTCTAGGCAATGAACTTCTTGGGGAGCACGTCATCACAGGCATGTGGCATGGTGCGAAGCAGAGGCACCATGTCACAGGCATGCACTCGGCCAAGACCTTGCGTGCCTAGGCATGTCGTGGCACTGGTCCAGACCTTGGAGTGCTTGGGGCGGGCGCTAGGGAGGAGGAGGTGCCTGGGCAGGGACCAGCGAGGAACCTTGCCCTGGCGGGGCCCAAGCCCGAGAACCTTGCCTGGGCAAGGGGCTAAGCAGGAACCACGCCTGGGCATGGCCTTGCAACAAATACTGAGGCATGCTGACAGGCTTCATGCTGGGCATGCACTAGGACAAGACATAGTGCTGACCAGGAGCGCAGCGGAATACCATGGCTAGAGGCAAGGGGCATGCCCTAACCGATGTGGGAACATCGGGTCACATGGAGCGGGAGGACGGGCCCAGCGACATGGCGTCTTGGAGCAATTCGCGAGCGCATGGGAGAGCTAGCAGCGGGATCATTGTCTGGTTGTACGAGACGATCGGATGTCGAGGACTTGGGGGTGATGGGCACGCCCATGCCGCAGTGGCATGGGTGTGTGCTGCTATCGAGGGCGACCACTGTGAGCGGGTGCCTAGGCCATGGCACCATGCACACAGCGGGCGCTAGTGGGGGCACCATGCTGGAGCGTGCAGCTGAGAGGCAGGGCATCGGCTGGGCATGCAGCAGGTGGGGCACCTTGCTGGGCGGGACCCAGCGGGATGAGGCCCAGCCGTGGTTGGGCGGCTGCAGCGAAGCAGGAGACCTTGCGTGGTGCACAGAGCGGGGGCCGGGTCTTTGGGGCATGGATCAGGACGAAGCACTTGGTGACTGGTCCATGCTGGGTAGGAGCCTTGCAGTCTAGCTTGTGCAGTAGTAGGGACGCACCTGTCAGGGCAATGCACCTTGAGTAGGGCACCACCGTCGGGCATCTGTAGGCCAGGGGCACCATGCGGAGCAAGGCCAGCTGAAGTAGAGCTATACAATCGAGGGCATGCACTAAGTGAGGCACCTGGCTCTGGGCATGCAGGTCGAGGGCACCTGTCTGGGCGTACCTTGGGCCAAGGGCTGTCGGTACCAGTGGGTGCGGGCACCATGCCCGGAGCGGGGCCTTGGACGGGCACCTGGCTGGGCGTGCCCAGCTGGTAGGCGCCTGTCGGGGGCAATGCACTAGTGGGAGCACCATGCCAGACAGGCGGGACAATAGGGCTTGCCAGATGTGCAGGCCAAGGGTGCTGAGGCAGGGCCTCATCTTGACAGTGCTAGGTAGGGCACCATGTGCAGGCGAGGTGCTATCTTAGAGGCACCATGTCTAGCGAGGTGCTAGACGAGGCACCATGTACAGGCAAGGTGGCCAGGGCACCATGCGAGGCGGCGGGAGCAACCAGGGCCTTGGGTGTGCAGAGCGGGTGCTAGCCAGGGCACCATGCCTAAACAAGATGCTAAGTAGGGCCTCATCTAAGGCAAAGATCTTATCTTGAGAGCATAAATGTGCAGGCAAGTCTTAGACCTTGAGGCACCATCCCAGGCCAGTGCTAAGGTAGGGGCACCACGTCTAGGCATGCGCTGAAGTAGAACCTTGCCAGTGTCTGGAGCAAGGTGCTAGGTAGGAGCGCCAATGCCAGGGCAGATTATAAACAGTCCTAGGAGGCATGCAGGGAGGCAGCGTGGAGCGGGGGGCGTACCTTGCTCTCGAGAGCCTGCGATGGGGGCGGCGTGGGGGAACGGAGGAGGCGTAGCTGCGGCCGTGGGAGACGTCGGAGTCCATAGGCTTGGGCGACCATGGGCATGACATGGCATCTTAAACGGCGAGTGACAACGGCTGATGGGAGAAGCGAGCAAACGGGGTCATTGTGCAAGCTCTACCAGGGCGATCGGATGTGGGGCTTGTGGGTGGCATATGAGCACGCCATGCCACGAGTGGCATGGGTGTGTGCCATAACCCGGGGGCGACACGCAAGGCTGCGTGCCTAGTGGAGTCATGACCCAACCAAACCATCAGAACAACCACCCCCTTAAAAAATGATATAAGCACTTTTGGAAAAATGCGGAGGAGACATCACGCATGCTTGAGGAACATAATGGCAAATTTAACCGAGAAGCGATTTTAGTCAGTTTTTTGCAGATTCTCTTTATAATAATTATACATGGCCAAGAAAAAAAGAAAGAAAAAATTTGGACAGAAAATATTTATTTTATTTATTTAAGAAAAATAGGGGAAAATAGGGAAAAATAGGAGAAAATAGTAAAATATTTTTACGTGTTTTCACTGGGAAAAATATTTGGGACCAAATTGATCGATTTGAAGTGGAGAAATATTTATTTTGAAATTTATTCTCTTGAAAAATAGTAATAGGTGAAAGCAATGGGGAAAAATAGGGAAGAGGGAAAGTAGGGAAAGAATTGATTTAAGGTTGACTCTTTGGAATGCAATATTTTACTATAAAATATTAATATTTGATAATATTTTAAATGAAAAATGATAATTTAAAATTTTTTCTACAAATATAGGAATATAGGGAAAACATGGGAAAAGGTGATACAGAAAAACATTTTTGTCATGAGAATGATATTTTTGAACAATGAATGGGGAAGAAACAATACGGAATAGAAGCAGGCATGGTTAGGGAGCAGAGTTAAGGCATGAGTGCGGAAAGCCTGTATTGTCGGGTCTTGATGGCATGGAGGGCAGCCGAGGGTTGTGGCACCATCAATATTCTTAGAGGCACCTATCAATATTACAGAATTACATTTCTTGGCACGATGGAGCGGATTCTGAGTAGGCGTAATAGCTCTCTTAAGTAGAGACACTTGAGTGTCATGGCATGGCATCTGATAACCTTCAGGCGGGCCGGGTGTGTCTGGGCATGGTGACAAAGCACTGAGCCCAGAGACCTGTCAATGCAGGCGTGGCGTAACCTTGCCAGGCGAGGCCAGGTGTCTAGGCATGTGAGCTGCTAGGCCAGAGGCCATATGTCTAGGCATGGCATAGCCCAGTGGTAGGGGCCAGGTGTCTGCATAGCGTGCCATGGCAGCCAGGCGCGGGGGCCCAGGTGTGTCTGGGCTTGTGCCATATGGCCGCAGAGATTTTAGAGATTTGGGACCTAGTGTGTCTGGGCATGGCATGCCATAGCGCTACCCCAGGGCGCCGGCGCCGGGCCAGGTGTGTCTAAGGCACCGTGGCGTGCCATGGCACTGGCAGGGGCCCAGGGGCCCGGAGTGTGATCTGGGCATGGATGCCATGGCCTTGGCAGGGCCCGGGTGTGTCTAGGCATGGCGTGCCATAGCACTAGCAGGGCCACAGATGTGTCTAGGCATGGCATGCCATAGCAACCAGGGCCGTAGACCCTGGTGTCTACAAGGCAGTAGGCATGCCATGGCCAGGCGCGGCGGAGGGCCCGGGTGTGATCTAGGCATGGCATGCCATGCTTTCTTGAAGACCACAGGCGCGGAGGCCGTGAAAATGTCTAGGCATGGCATGCCATAGCACTAACCAGAATTACGGGCCCAGAGACCCAGGTCTAGGCATGGAATGCCATATGTAGCCGAGGCCGTGTGTCTAGGCATGGCAGTGCCATAGCCTTGGCAGGGCCCAGGCGCGGAGGGCCAGGTGTGTCTAGGCATGGCATGCCCGTATGTGAGCGCGGAGGAGCCCCCCGTGTGTCTAGGCATGGCGTGCCATGGCAGGGCCGGCGCGGGGCCAGTGTGTCCTAGGCATGGCGTACCATGGCACTAGGCGCGGAGGCCGGTGTGTCTGGGCATGGCATGCCATAGCGCGGCAGGGCCACGGGTGTGTCTGGGCATGGCGTGCCGTGCCAAGCGGCAGGGCCCGGGTGTGTCTAGGCATGGCATGCCATGGCAGGCGCGGGCCCAGGTGTGTCTAAGGCATGGCGTGCCATGGCACTAGCCCAGAGGCCCGTGTAATCCTGGGCATGGCATGCAACCTGGCGCGGAGCCCTGGGTGTGTCCTGGGCATGGCAGTGCCACCGCCAGCACTGGCCGTAGGGCATCGTGTGTCTGGGCATGGCGTAGCATAGCACTGGCTAGGGCCAGGTGTGTCTGGGCATGGCATGGCATGTATACTGTAAGTAGGGCCACAGATGTGTCTAGGCATGGCATGCCATGCATAGGCCAGAACCTTGTGTCTAGGCATGGAATGGCTTGCATTCATGATAGAAATAGCCTCGACCCTAAAAAAAAGCAATGTTTTTAAGCTGGAGCGGGTTTAATCCTCAGTGTGCAGGCTGGGGGCAGAGGCGAGGCATGTATTTAGTAGAATCAGGTGTCTGGGCGTGTCATGGCTGGGTAGGGAGCCTTGCGGCCCGAATCGGCCGGGTGTCGGGCATGCCCCGAGGCACTGGGGCGGGTGCCACTTAGATGCCCTAGAGCGACACTTGGCAGGGCCAGTTCTGGGAGGCATGCCTTGGTGAGATCAGGTGCTGGGCGTGCCGTGGCAACAGTAGGATCCACTTGGTGCTGGGCGTGCCATGGCACTGGGTAGGGCCAGGTCTTGGGGCGGAGCGCACAGTGGGGGCCTTGGGTGCGGAATGTGACACTGGCCCAGGATCACCTTGCTGGGCGTGCCATGTGTGGGGCGGGATCAGGTCTGGGCGTGGCTAGGCCCAGCCTTTGGGGCCAGGGGGTGGGTCTTAGGCTGACACTGGCGGGAGACTGGGTGCGGGGACCGGGCACCTTGAGTAGGATCTTGCTGGGCGTGTCGCCGGCGCTGGGTAGAGCAGGTGCCCGTGCCGTGGCCCAGGTAGGGCCAGGTGCCATCTGTGTGACCTTCCCCAGGCCAGGGCAGGTGCGGGCCGTAGCCTTTGGCGGGGCAGGTATAGGGCATGCCTTGCCTTCAGGCCCAGGGCACCTGTGTGGGCATGGCGTAATCGCAGGCCATGGCGCCTGCACGTGCAGGCGAGGCCTGGGGCGGGGGGGGACCTGATCCCCAGGCGTGTCGTATTGTGGGCCCGGGGCAGGTGTCTGTTCATGGCATGGCCTTGGAGTGGGGAACGCGGGTGGCAGGGCGAGCCTTGGGGTGGATCCGCTGGGTGCCTGGGTGTCGTGGCGCTGGGCCCGGGCCGCGGAGTGCCCGGGCGTGTCATGGCGCTGGGTGGGGGCAGGTGCTTGGGGCATGTCATGGCGTGGGCCCGGGCCTTGGGTGCTTGAGGGCAGTGTCATGGCCCAGGCCCGGGCATCGTGCCTAGAGCGAGCCTGAGGCGGAATCCCACTTGGAGTGCTATGGGCATGTCGCTGGCGCTAGGCCGGGCGTAGTGCTGAAAGAGCCAGAGCCTGAGTGGATCAGTGCTGGGCATGTCATGGCCTTGGGCCGAGTTGGCGGGTGCCCCCAGGCGTGTCATGGCACTGGGGCGGGGGCCATGGGTGCTGGCGAGCCTGAGGGTAGGATCAGGTGCCTGGGCATGTCGTGGCGCTAATTTAGGCGGCCGGGTGCCCTGGAGCGTGTCATGGCCTTGGGCCCGGGCACGGGTGCTGGGCAGAGCCTTGGCCAGGGCCTGGTGCTGGGACGAGCCTTGGGCCAGGGCAGCTGATACTGAAACGACACTTAGGCGGAGCATTGTGCTTCTAGACGAGCACTGGCCCAGGCCCATGCCGGGTGCCTAGGCATGTCGTGGCACTGGCCAGGATCACGGGTGCTGGGCATGGCCTTGGAGTAGGATCACGGGTGCTGGGCTGTGCCGTGGCCAGTGGGCTGGGCCGAGCCCAGGTGCTGGGCGTGTCACGGCCTTGAAGCCGGGAGCACGGCTGTGCAGGCACGACCTGGGCGGGCGGTGACTGGAGCATGCCATGGAGACTAGGCGGGAGCCGGAGTGTCCTAGCTTGTGGCCTGGCTTGGCATGGGGAGAGGCGGCGTGTAATATCATGGGGGTGGGGGAGCGGCATGTATTAGTAATTCGGGCACAAGGACACCACACCATGCCTCGAACGGTCTACCACGTGGTCAGGCAACATGTCTACGAAATGGACCTTAAAGCACGATAGAGGCACCATGGCGCCGGGTAATGCAGCGCCGAGTCGTCTTTGATGCAGGTCGGCTTGTCTTGATTTCGAGCAAGGCAATCGCGTCACCCAATCGCTTCTCATTTCGTTTAGCTTTTTATTCCATACGCATGCTTTATCAAGTCGGCGGAAGATTTGTTCAGCGGTCGAGGAACTCTCGGTACCACCGGGTAGCGTTCGAGAACCTCTTTGCCGGAGGACGAAAAAGGGGCTTAGCGAGTGGATCGGTTGAGGAGGGCGAATCGGGCGACATAGGGCTCGAATCACCGGTGGATCGTAAGCGTGAGCCACTGCGCCGCACAATACCGTCAGCGTATTTAAAGTGCGATGCCGCGGATTACCGTCGCTCGGTCGAATAATGCTTGAGGCGGCCCACCGCGGTTTGTCCGCCGCGAGGACGACGAAGAACCACGATGCCTCACGAGTAGGGCCTCGCGGTCAGCGATCAGGCCGGCGGGCGCGCAGCGTCGTTTAGCCGGACCGACCGGCGTTCGGTGCATAATCCGGCGCCACGGTAGCTTATGCGGCACCGACCAAAGCGCGATGACGGTGTGCGAATCAGCGGTTCCTCGTACTAAGGATTGAATTACTATTGCGACAGCGTCATCGGTAGGGTAAAACTAACTGTCTCTGGTCTAAGCCGGCTCCGTTCCTTTATTGGTGGTGAAGCGATCCGACACTTGGTGGTCACCTTCTGATGATAGGAAGGCGGGCATCGAAGGATCAGAACAGCGTCGCTATGAGCGGCTTGGGCGCCCTGAGCCGGTTATCCACATGTGTAACTGCGACACCTCTGGCTTCAAACCAGAGGTCACAAGGATCGATGACCCGCATGGCTCGCGGTTCCATTACGTCTTGGAAATCGAATCAAGCGAGCTTTTACCTTTTGTTCCACCGCGAAGTTCTGTTCTCGTTGGGCTCATCTTAGGACACTGCGTTATCTTTTAGGATGTGCTAGCCCCGGTAAACTCACGACAATGTCTTAGCCGGATCGGCCGCGCTGCCAGGTCAAGGAGGGATGTTCAAGCCTCAGATTCCTTGAATAAGTAAATAGCGTTAAAAGTAGTGGTATTTCACTTTCGTAGTTTAAACCACTTATCCTACACCTCTCAAGTCATTTCTAAAGTCGGACTGAGTCAAAAGCTCAACAGGGTCTTCTTTCCGTGATTCACGCGAAACGTTCCTTGGTGCGTGGTTTATTGGATAATGAAGGACCATTCCAGGAATCGTTAATCCATTCATGCGCGTCACTAATTTAGATGGCGAGGCATTTAGCCTACCATAAAGGGTCATAGTTACTCCGCCAGTTTGCAGCGCTTGGTTGAATTTCTTCACTTTGACATTGAAGGCAGGCGGGAAATCACATTGCGTGAGCATCGCGGGGAGACCATCGCGATGCTGTTTTAATTAAACGATTCAGGATTCCCCTTGTCCAGTACCGATTCGAGTCATTTATTCGACGCCGGGGAAGGCCCCAGGGGCCGTTCAGTCGGAGGGTGATCCCCGGCCGTACGCGGCGACCGCTCGCCGCGAGGCGGCTTCGGCTTGATCCAGCGCGACGGTAGACGGGTTCGGGGCCCCAGGACCCCGTGCCCGGCCACCAGGCAAATCCTTTTCAGGAATTCTGGATCCATTTCGCCAGGCCGCACTACATTGTTCCATCGACGGTGTTCACCTTAGAACTGATCACGCGGTTATGAAATCTGGCCAGGGCGTGGGAGGCACTCGGTCCGGATTTTCATGTGGCGTCGGCGCGGGACACCACGCGACGTGCGGTGCTCTTAGTAGCTGGACCACTCCGGTGGCCAGTTTCGAGTGGGCGGGCATTGTGAAAGATAGCTCTTCAGGGCCCTCGAGCGGCGTCTGGGACTCCCTGCGTTGGTCGGTAGCCACGTCTGGGTTCGGGAGTGTTAACTTGGGTTCCCTTTGATGCTCGCGTGCGTGCCCTGATTGTCAGACGGGCTTCCCAGTCTCTTAGGATCGGCTAACCCGTAATGCGAGTGCAGTTCACATGGAACCTTTCCCTAACCGGCCTTGAAGTTCTCATTTGAATATTTGCTACTACCACAGATCACTTAGGCAATGCATTTCACGCCGAGACTCGCGCCAGTTTTCTTGGCGGCCTTAGCCCTCCCACTCATCGAGGCACGGCCGCTACCGACGGTAGGTATCGTCGCGCTTCAGCGCCATCCATTTCGAGGGCTAGTTGATTCGGCGGGTGGTTGTTACACACTCCTTAGCGGATTTCGACTTCCGTGACCGGAATCCTGCTTGTCTTAATCGACCCGACACCCTTTGTGGGTTCTAGGTTGGCGCGCGAGTTGGGCACGTAACCGACCCGGTTCATCACTTGTCGCCCGATTCACGCTTACGAAATGGCCCACTTGGAGCTCTCGTTCCATGGCACAGGCTCGATGGAGCGGCCCAGATGCCCAGTCCTACCTGGCCCAAAGTTTGAGAATAGGTCGGGGGCGTTCTTGAATGCCTCCTAATCATTGGCTTTACGGTGGGAACTGCCCAGCGGGCTCCGGCTATCCTGAAACCGGAGGAACCGGCTACTAGATGGTTCGATTAGTCTTCGCCTATACCAGTCAGTGAGCGATTTGCCGCGTCGGTATCATTTGCGGGCCTCCACGGAAGATTTCCTGCGGCCGCCCGCGCTCGGGCATAGTTCACCCGTCTTCCGAATCGACGAATGTGCTCTCACCGAACCGCTACCGAAGATCGAGGTCGATTGACGGTGCACCCCTCGAGGATCCGCCGTCGGCTCCTCTGCTACGGGTTTACTGGCAGTTGACTCGCTACACATGTCGGACTCCAGCGGTCGGGTGTTTCAAGGCCCGGGTCGAATGGGGCCCGGTGGCCAGACGCCATGGCGCCACAGTGCCGAAACGCGGGACGTCTTTGCGATTATCACGATCGGCTGACGACGTCTCCTGAGTTATGACTGGCGGCGGGTCGTGCATCTGGCCGTGTCGGTCAGCGCCCGTCGATCGGTGGATCGTGGATGTAGTTCCATCGGCCGTGCATCAGCCGGCCCCCATCACTTCCCTCGAGCAATTTCAAGCACTCTTTGACTCTCTTTTCAAGTCCTTTTCATCTCTTTTCCCTCGCGGCTGTTTTATTATCGGTCTCGCCGTATTGTATGGGCAATTCTCTGCTTGAATTAGTACATTCGAGCTCTTAGGCTCGTCGGCGGTGGCCTCGTGGTGCGGCGAGTCGGAGAGCACGGCGGGGCTCTCACCCTCTCAGGCGCCCCCTTCGGGGACTTGGGCGTCGCCGTTTGAGGCCTTCTCAGGACTACTGGTCGGACGTGGTTAGCCCCATTCTCAAGCTGGGCTTTTCGGTTCGCTCAGCCAGTTCTTAAGGGAATCCTTGTAAGTTTCTTTTCCACTCCCAGAAACATTGATATGTAAGCTTCAGTGGGTGTTCACTTTGACACAGAATTCATTGTCGAGTTCTCGGGCCTTTCGTGGTGCCGTCCTTGGCCGTATGGCGTGATTATCTCTTCCTCCTCTGGACGAGGGAAAGGATCGAGGAGTTCGTTTCAAACCATAACAATCGAGGCGGGTGCATCGCCGTAGGCCAGTCCCCAACGACCCGCGGGCCGCGATGTTCCATAGGAGGCGATGTCATGACTCGGGCCGCACCGGCGGAAGGGGTGGAGAAGCGGCGATGTCGCGGCGCCAGGCGGCGGTGCTGGCTAATGGCGTCGGGCGCGGCTTGCGTTCAAGACTCGATGATTCCGGGATTACGCGAATTCACACCAAGTATCGCATTTTGCTCGTTCTTCGCCGATCGAGAGCCTGAATGTCCGTTCTTAGAGTCGTTTTGTAGGTTAAATGACCACGCCTTCCGCCGCGTGTGAGGCGGCGGGATGGCGTTGTTCGTTAATATTTCCTTGGCGTTTCAGCGGGGTTCGGTGTTGGATCGGGAAGGTCGATGGTACCCCATGCACGGGGCCCGAGGAGAGGAAGGCTCGCGAAATTGCAGATCCATCGGAGGCGGAGTGGAGGGCTCACGCCGCTCTGCCTCGACCGGGTTGTTAAGCGGCGTGTTCAGATTACCGTTCGGTCGATAGGTTCGACAATGATCCGCCGCGAGGTTCACCTACGGAAACCTTGTTCACGACTTACTCCTTCCTCTAAATGATAAGGTTGAGTGGACTTCTCGCTGACGTCGCGGCGGCCCGGCAAGCTCACGTCGGCCGCGTCGAACACTTCACGGACCATTCAATCGGTAGGAGCGGCCGGGCGGTGTGTCTGAGGCGGGGGCGTAGTCAGCGGTGATGACTCGCGCTTCTTAGGAATTCCTCGTTGAAGACTGACAATTGCAATGATCTATCCCATCGATGTTCAAAGATTACGAGACTGTCGGCCCGAGGCTATAAGACTCGTTGAATACATCGGTGTAGAAGCGCTGCGTGCGGCCAAGAACATCTAAGGCGTCGGACACATTGTGCCTCAGGCTTCCTTAAGCTGGCGGCCATAGTCCTCTAAGTGATTCCAGGAGGGATCACCTTCGCATAGCAGCTAGTTAGCGGTGAGGTCTGGGTTCGTTAACCAGATTAACAGACAATCGCTCCACCAAGCCCAGAAGCGGCCATGCACCACCCACCACGTAGAATCGAGAAAAGAGCTCTCGGTCTGTCCCGATCCTTACTATGTCACGGACTGGTAAGTTTCCGTGTTGAGTCAAATTAAAGCGCGCCGAACTCCTCCCCAGTGGTGCCGCCAAGTCAATTCCTTTAAGTTTATTGCGACCATACTCCCAAGACAAACTTTGATTTCTCGCTAAGGTGCAGTGAATCTAAGCGACATCCGTGATCCACGAGTGGTATCGTTTATGGTTGAGACTAGGGCTGTTATCGATCGTCTTGAGCCCCATTTCGTTCTTGATTAATGAAAACATCCCTTGGCAAATGCTTTCGCGGTTGTTCGTCTTTCATAAATCAATTTCACCTCGACTATGAAAATACGAATGCCCCAGAAATGTCCCTGTTAGTAAACCCTCCAGATCCGAAAGGCTTGACACAATAGGGCCAGAAATCTGATGTTATCCCATGCTAATGTATCCATAGGCATTAGGCTTGCTTTGAAGCACTCACAATTTCTAAGTAACGGCCATAGGAGGCCGCGACCGAAGCCAGTTAAGACCGGGAGGCGCTCGGCCGAGTAGAAGACAGAGGGCCAGGTGCTGAGTAAAGTGGATGGCCAGGCCCATCCCCGAGTCCCGACTACGAGCTTTTAGCGCAACAACTTAAATATCGCTATTAGATTTGGAATTGCAGCGGTACAGCGGCACCGGACTTGCCCTCGATGGATCTCGTTAAGGGATTTAGATTGTACTCATTCGATTAGGACTTCAAGAGCCGTGTGTTATTTATTGTCACTACCTCCCAGTGTCGGGATTGGGTAATTCTTGGCGCTGCTTTTGCCTTCCTTGGATGTGGTAAGCCGTTTCTCGGGCTCCACTATAGAGATGAACCACTAATTCTCAGATCACTTGATCGATACCATGGTAGGCGTATCCTATATCGAAGTTGATAGGAGCGGATATTTAGTGATGCGTCGCCCGGCCCACGATGGTAGGTGCGTCAGGTCAGTTATCTGTGAATCATCGAACCATGAGCATGGCCGCGTCGACCTTTTATCTAATAAATGCATCCGCTACCCGAGAGTCGGGTTTGTTGCGCGTGTTAAGCTACAAATTACTACGGTTATCAGGAGTAGCAAGTACCATCGAGCAAACTATAAGCGATTTAATGAGCCATTCGCGGTTCACCGATCTGAGATTAGTTCATACTTACACATGCATGGCTTAATCTTTGAGAATGACATATGACTCTTGGCGGGATCGACGGGTAGCATTCTTGTGCGAGCGTCGGAGCCGCGTGCACTACCACAGACCACGATGGGTGTCGGGAGGGCAAAGCCGAGGCGTCGTCGTACATACGCGTCTGCGATGAGCGGCAAGCTCGAGGCGATAGTGTGATCTTCCGTCCCATGCGGAGTGTTAAGGTTCGCATCAGGAACACGAGCCATCATCATGGCCCATTGTGAAACCCACATGGTCGCGCAGTGGGAGTACATGAACCGCGATGATCGCTGCGAGATCCGCTGCCCTATGAAGCGGTACAGATGGAGAAAGGCAACATTCGAGAGAAAATTCCATCGGTGGGAAGGCAACACGGGAACCATTATTGTTGATGCCCCGAGGCTTGATTCAAGCGCTGTGGTAGAATGAGGAGGGGCGTCAGAGCCGATGGATTAAGTTGCACGAACCAGGAGCCTACCAGTAGCCCACATTACCCAGACACCACTCACCGCGCCATCAGTTGACTTCAAGATGCACACACTGCCTGATAGTGTGTTGGGTTGTCTCTAAGAAGCACACGAATGACAGTGATGCCTTTGTAGTACCATTGTGGGCATAGGAAGAATGATATACTATTTCAGAAGAGCAATGAGATGGTTGGTCGACAACGGAAGACAGACCTGGGTGATTGCAAGCTGGCGGTCCCACAAAGCCACCATCTCTAGGCAATGGGGGGAGCCAGAGTGTCTAGGCATGGCAGGCGTAGTCTTGGTAGGGAGCACCGTAATGCAGGCATGCACTCGGCCCGAGGCATAGGGTGCCTGGGCATGTCGTGGCACTAGTCCCGGGCCTGGAGTGCTTAGGGCGAGGCCTTGGGGAGGAGGGCCGGGTGCCTGGGCGGGGCGCTAGACGAGGAACCTTGCCTGGGCAGGAGCAAACGGAACCTTGCCTCGACGAGGCCTTCAAGCAGAGGAACCACGCTGGGCATGACCTTGGCACCATGCTGGGCATGCAGACGGGCTTCATGCCTGGGCATGCGCTAGAACAGAGGCAGGTGCCTGGCCAAGGGCCCATGGCGGAGCACCATGGGTGGGAGCCCGGAGGCCTGGCTGCGATGTGGGGAGACATCCAGGTCCCATGGGCTTGGGAGGCTGAGTGACGACATGAAGTCTTAGACGACGAGTCGACAAAGGCGCATAGGAGAGCTATGACGGGATCATTGTCTGTTTGTCTGAGGCGATCGGATGTCGAGGACTTGGGGGTGGCATATAGGCACGCCGTGCCACGAGTGGCATGGGTGTGTGCCGCCGAGCGACCGAGGCGTGCCTGGGCCGTGGCACCGTGCAGCCGAGGGCCCAGTGAGGCCCAGGGCACCATGCTGGGCATGCACTGGGTAGGGCATCGCGCCTGGGCATGCCTTGGGTGAGCACCTTGCCTGGAGCAAGACCTTGGCGAGCATATGGGTTGAGCGTGCACTGGGCGGAGGCACCGCGTGTTCAGACGAGGCCAGGTGCTGGCATGAACTAGGCCAACTGTGAGCTAGTCCATGCAGCAGTGGGCACCTGTCTAGCATGCTAGGCGAGGGGCACCACTGTCGAGGCAGAGAAATGCCTTCAGTAGGGCCTCTTTGTCCCGGGGCATACCTTCAGAAATGGGGCACCATGCCCCGGATGAGGCCTGGTAGGGCGCCTGTCGGGGGGGCATGCAGCTGGTAGGGGCACCAATGCAGGCATCTTGTTGGGTCGGGCACCTGTCTGGGCATGCAGGCAGGGCGCCACTGTCGGGGCATGCCTTGGTGAGGCACCGTGCGAGACAGGAGCCTGGGCCGGGGCACCGCAATGCAGGCATGCGCTGGGTAGGAGCTGCAGTGGGGGGGCATGCAGTTAGGCGGGGACCTGTACGGGACAGGGATGGGGAACAGCCAGGGCCATAGGTGTGCAGGCAAGGTGCTGATGAGGGCACCATCTTGAGGGAAACAGATTACTAGTAGGGGCACCATGTCCCAGGCGGGTGTGCTATCTTGGGGGCACCGTGTCTGGAGCAGATTGCTAGACGAGGAGCCGTAAGTATGCAGACGAGGTGCTAGAGTGGGACAAATGCTGAGACGAGGCGAGGACAATATAGGCCAGGTGTCTAGACTGAGGTGCTAGGTAGGGCACCATGCCCTAGAACAGGGTGCTAGGCCCAGGGCACCGTGTCTGGAGCAAAGATTATATCATGGGAGCACCACCGTGCAGGCGGAGTCTTGGAGCCCGGGCACCATGTGTGCGGGCCAGATCTTGGTAGAGGCACCACTGTGCAGGCATGCCAGCTGAAGTAGAGGGCAGTGTCTGACGGGTGCTAGGCTAGGGCACCATGCGGAGACAGGTACTAGCTGCAGGTGCCTGGGAGGCATGCCTTGGGGCCGGAGACGGCCGTGGGGAGCGAGGGCGTGCCGCCGGCTCGAGCCGAGCGTGGGGGACGATGGGGGAGCGAGGCATGCTTGCGACGTGGAGACGTCGGGTCCATGGGCTTGGGCGGCCATGGAGCAGCGACATGGCATCTTAGACGACGAGTCGACAACGGCTGCGTGGGAGAGCAAGCGAGCGGGGTCATTGTGCAGCTCTGAAGCGATCGGATGTCGAGGAGCTTGTGGGTGGCATATGAGAGCGCCCATGCCGAGTGGCATGGGTGTGTGCCGCCGAGGCAACCTGTGAGCTGCGTGCCCTAGGCCGTCTGTTGCCAGGCCATAGAACCCAGCCACCCACCATAAAGAGCAATATAAGCCTTTTGGGAGAAAAAATCTGGAGGAGACATCGCACATGTGAGGAACATAATGGCCAATTTTAACCGGAAGCGATTTTAGTCCGTTTTTGCGATTCTCTTTATAATAATTGTTGCAGCATACATGGCAAGAAAAAAAGAAAGAAAAAATTTGGGCGAGAAAATATTTATTTTTATTTATTTACTAGAAATAGGGGAAAATAGGGAAAAATAGGAGAAAATAGTAAAAATATTTTAAAATTCATTTTTCACATGGGAAAAATATTTGGGACCAGAATTGATCGATTTGAAGTGGAGGAAATATTTTATTTTAATTTATTTACTGAAAAATAGGCGAAAAATAGGTGAAAACAGGGGAAAAATAGGGGAAAAGGGGAAAATAGGAAAAAATTGATTTAAGATTTGACTGGAATGCAATATTTTACTATAAAATATTAATATTTGATAATATTTTAAATGAAAAAGAAAGTGATAATTTTAAAATTTTTTCACTCTAAAAATATAGGAATATAGGGAAAACATGGGAAAAGGTATTGAAAAACATTTTTGTCATGAGAATGATATTTTTGAACAATGAATGAGGAAGAAACAATGGAATAGAAAGCGAGGCATGGTTAGGGAACCGATTAAGGCATAGGTGCGGAAAGCCGCCCAATATTGTCGGGTCTGTGGCATGGAGGAGACGAGCCGAGGTTGTGGGCACCATGATATTGCTAGAGGCACTATCAGTAATACAAATTACATTTCTTGTACGATGGAGACGGGTTCTGTGGCGTAAGTAGCTCTTAAGCCAGGAGCACCGTGTGTCATGGCATGGCATCTTGATAGCAGGCGAGGCCCTAGTGTGTCCCAGGCATGACAAAGCACTAGGCAAGGCCACAATGTCAGGCATGGCATGTAGGCGCTAGGGCCCAGTGTGTCCTAGGCTATGGTGCGTCAGGCCAGGGCCATATGTCCCCCAGGCATGGCGCTAGCCTTAGTACCCGTGTATCTGTCGCATGCCATGTAGGCGCCAGGGCCCGGGTGTGTCCCCAGGCGTGGCGTGCCATAGCACTTGGCAGGGCCAGGGCCTGGGGTGGTGTGTGCAGGCATGGCGTGCCGTAGCACTGCCAGGCGGCCAGGCGGCCAGGGCCCAGTGTGTCTGGGCATGGCGTGCCACCATATGGCAGGGACCCAGGGCCCCGGGTGTGTCTAGGCATGGAATGCCGCTGGCACTGGCAGGGCCCCGGGTGTGTCCTGGGCATGGCGTACCATAGTGGCAGGGCCAGGTGTGTCCCCAGGCGTGGCGTGCCATAGCCAGCGGCAGAGACCACGGCGCGGGCCGTGTGTCTGGGCATGGCATCTTAGTATGCTGGGCGGAGGCCCCAGGTGTGTCTGGCATGGCATGCCATGTAGCAGGCCACAGGCGCGGAGGCCCCAGTGTGTCTGGGCATGGCAATGCCATGGCACTGGCCCCGGGGCCCAGAGACCCAGGGCCCCGGTGTGTCTGGGCGTGGATACTGCCATGGCACTAACCTGGGGCCAGGTGTGCAGGCATGTGTAGCACTGGCAGGGCCACAGGCGCGGGCCCAGTGTCACAGGCATGCGTGCCGCTAAGCACTAAGGCGCGAATTTGATGTCTAGGCATGGCATGCCATAGCAGGGCCGTTGTGGCCCAGATGTGTCTGGGCATGGCATGCCATAGCACTAGGCGCGGAGGCCCGGTGTGTCTAGGCATGGCATGCCATAGCCAGCGGCGCAGGGCCACGTGTGTCTGGGCGTGGCGCCGCTGGCAGGCCGGAGTGTGTCTAGGCATGGCGTGCCGTAGCCTTTAGGCGCGGGCCACAGTGTGTCTGGGCATGGCATGCCATAGCACTGGCAGGAGCCCCGGGTGTGTCCCCAGGCATGTGACAATGCCATGTAGGCGCGGAGGCCCCGTGTCACCAGGCATGGCATGCCATGTGGCAGGCGCCAGGGCATCGTGTGCAGGCAGTGTGGCATGTAAATGGGCCGTGTGTGCAGGCATGGCATGGCGTAATGACATGTGTTGGCCAGGGCCCCGGGTGTGTCTCTGGGCGTGGCGTGCCATGGCACTGGGCCAGAGACACTTTAGGTCTGGGCATGGAATGGCACGTTCATGATGAAATGACCTCGACCCAAACAATGTTTTTAAACTAGGAATGAGTTTAATCCAGGTGTCTGAAGTAGGGGGCCTTAGGCGAGGCATGCACTAGGCGAGATCACGTGTCCCCAGGCATGTCATGGCCTGAGATAGAACGTGTCGGAGAATCGCCGTGTCGGGGCATGCGGGAACTAGAGTAGTGCCAGGTGCCTAGAGGCGACACTTCAGTAGAGACACTTGGTTCTGGGAGCCGGCTTGCTAGGGGCCAGGATCAGGTGCCTGGGCATGCCATGGCACTAGGGTAGGATCACGGGTGCTTTGGGCATGCTTCGGCGCTGGTGGGGCACCACTTGGGTGGCCCAGGCGGGCACTGGGTGGGACACAGGTGCCCCCGGAGGACCATGACTGCTAGGCCAGGATCACCTTGCTGGGTGTGCCGTGTGGCCAGGATCAGGTGCCCTGGGCATGTCATGGCACTAGGCCCCCAGGGCCATGGTCTTAGGCGAGCCTTTTTGGCCAGGGTGGGTGTGAGCCATGACACTAGGCCGGATGCTTACCCTAGGCATGTCATGGCGCTGAAGTAGAGGCAGGTGCGTGCCGTAGCAGCAGGAGCAGGTGCCGTGCCATGGCACTGGACGGGCAGATTGCCCCAGCCATGGCACTAGGCGCCAGGGCAGGTGCGAGGCATGCCTTGCTAAGTAGGGGCACCTGTGTGGGCATGGCATGTCACTGGGCCATGGCGCCTGTCTGGAAGCGAGGCCTTCAGGCGGGGGACCTGATCTAGGCGTGTCATGGCAGACGGAAGCAGGTGTCTGTTGTCATGGCGTGAGCTGGGGCGGGGAGCCTTGGGTCAGCAAGAGGCGAGGCCGTGGGAGTGAGATCAGGTGCCTGGGCATGTCATGGCACTAGGCCGAACGCCGTGCCCGGGCATGTCATGGCCTTAAGTAGGAGCAGGTGCCCGGGCATGTCATGGCAGGCGGGGCAGGTGCGGGCATGTCATGGCACTAGGCCCAGGCATCGTGCCTAGGCAAGCCTGGCGGGATCATGGAGTGCCCTAGGCATGTCATGGCCTTGGAGCCGGGGCGGAGTGCCTAAGCGAGCCTGGTAGAGATCAGGTGCCCTGGGCATGTCATGGCACTAGGCCCGGCCCGCTGGCGTGTCATGGCACTAGGCCCAGGAGGGCAGCGTCTGGGCGACACGAGGGGCCGAATCACGGGTGCCTAGGCATGTCATGGCACTAGGTAGGCGGAGTGCTGGGCGTAATCACTAGGCCCGGGCAGTGCTGGGCAAGCATGGCCAGAACGCCGTGCTGAAGCGGCGCACTGGCTAGGGCGTACTGGCGAGCCTTGTGGGGCGGTGTGCTGAAGCGACTGTGAGCCGACGCCGGGTGCTGGGTGTCATGGCACTAGGCCCAGGATCCTTGGTGCCTAGGCGTGGCCTTCGGGCGAGATCACTTGGTGCCTGGGCATGCCCGTGGCCTTGGGCCCTGGGCCCAGGGCCTTAGGTGAGCTAGGCGTGTCACGGCTAGCCCAGGCTAGGGGCACGCTGTCTGAGGCACGACCACTGGCCCCGTGACTAGGGCATGCCATGGAACTAGGCAGAGACACTTGGGTCCTAGTATAAGCCTGAAAGCAGCATGGGGGAGAGCGATGTAATATCATGGGGGTGGGGAGGCGACATGTAATGGCATGGTCGGGCACAAGGACACCACACCATGCCTCGGGCTTGATCACCACGTGGTCAGGGCAACATGTCTGCGAATGGGCGCAAGCACGGCCAGGGCACCATGGCATAGCCGGGTGTCTGGCCCGTAGTCGTCTTTGGTCTGGTCAAACTGTCTTGATTTCGACGAGGCTGATCGCGTCTTGTCCGCTTCTCATTTCGTTTAGCTTTTATTCCATGCGCGTGCTTTGTCGGAGTCGGCCAGGAGATTTGTTCAACGGTCAGGGGGCTTCCCGGTACCACCGGTGCGCGTTCAGAACCTCTTGTCGGAGGGACGAAAAGAAAGCGAGGTGGATCGGTTCGAGGAGGGGCCGAATCGGACGACATAGGTGAATCTCGGTGGATCGTGCGTGAGGCCACTCACGCCACTTACAATGCACCGATCTCGTATTTAAGTCGTCTGCAAAGGATTCTACCCGTCGCTCGGTCGGAATAATGCTTGAGGCGACCCACCGCGGTTTGTCGGCCGCGAGGACGACCGAGGACCGCCGTGCCTCTGGGGTAGGGCCCCTGCGAGAGTCCAGCCCGTCTCGGGCGACGGGCGCCTGCGTCGTTCTGGCAGTTCGACTTAGGCGTTGGTCGTAATCCAGTATACGGTGCTTCGCGCCAGCGGCACTGACTGGCGCGATGACGGTGTGCGAATCCGCGAGGTTTCTCGTACTAGGTTGAATTACTATTGCGACAAGCGTCATCGGTAGGGTAAAACTAACTTTGTCTCCACGGCCAGTGCAAGCCCGACTCCGCGTTCCTGTTGAATTGGTGAACAATCCCGACACTTAGTGGTCACCTTCCTGATGATAGGAAGTGAAACGTCGAAGGATCAACAAGCGTCATGAGCGCTTGGCGCTGCCCTGAAGCGAGTTATCCACAGTAGTAACTTTGACACCTCACAGCTTCAAATTAGGAAGGTCTAAAGGATCGATAGGCCACGGCTTTCACGGTTCGTATTCGTCTTGGAAATCGAGAATCCATGATTTTACCCTTTTGTTCCTACGAGATTTGTTCTCGTTAGGCTAAATCTGTAGGTTACTGCGTTATCTTTTAACGGATGTGCGAGCTGACCGACTCCCGCTTTGACAATGTCTTCGCCGGATCGTAGCCTTGGCCTGCTTGGGTCAGGAGGGGATGTTCCCAGCCTCCGATTCACGGGAATAAGTAAAAATAACGTTAAAAGTAGTGGTATTTCACTTTGCGTTTAGGCTCCCTTATCACACACCTCAGTCATTTCCACAAGTCGGACTGATCGAGCTGGCGAGGTCTTCTTTCCCGGCCCGGTTCACGCGAGCGGATTCCTTAGGCGTGGTTTCGCTGGATGATGAAGCGAGACCCGATTGAAGATCGTTAATCCATTCATGCGGCGTCACTAATTAGATGTGAAGGCATTTGGCTACCTTAAGAAGTCATAGTTACTCACTTGGGTTTACCGCTTGGTTGAATTTCTTCACTTTGACATTGAGCAGGCGAAATCACGTGCGTGAGCATCGCGGGGACCATCATGATACTTTGTTTTAATTAAGCGGTCGGATTCCCTTGTCCCAGTACCGGTTCACGGGTGTTGTTCGGCCTTGGGGAAGGCCGGGTAGTTCCGGTCAGATCCCAGCCGGCCGCAGTAATGAGCGCTCGCCCGCGGGGCTTGGCTTCCAGCGATCCGCCGTGGCCGACGGGTTGGGGCCCGGGACCGATGCCCAGCCACCGAAGCCGATCCCTTTTCAGGAGTTCTGGATCCATTTGCGGAAACTTCCCTTGCCTACATTGTTCCATCGACGGAGGGCATTCACCTTGGAACTGTGCGGTTATATGAAATCTGGCCGGCGTGGGGAGGCACTGGTCCTCGATTTTCATGGGCGTCGGCGCGGACACCACGCGGTGCGGTGCCTCTTCGGTGGCCGGACCACACCTCGAGCTGGCCGTTTCGAGTGGCGGTACATTGCGCGAAAAGATAACTCTTCCCGAGGAGCCACCGGCGGCGTCTCCGGACTCCACGCGTTGCCGTCGGTAGCCACGTCCGATTCGGGAATGTTAACGGAATTCCCTTTCGATGCTCGCGTGCGTGCAGCTGTCGAGACCCGGGCTTCCAGATCTTAGGATCAGTAACCCATGTCTGATCACAGTTCATGGAACCTTTCCCTCTTGACCTTCAGGTTCTCATTTGAATATTTGCTACTACTTTGAATCCGCCGCGGCGGCGCTCATGGGCTCGCCCGGGTTTTGCGGCGACCGCCACGCCCTCACTCAGCCGAGGGGCTGGCCCCGCGCCTCGACGGTAGGGTATGGGTCGCCGGCGCCATCCCTTTCGGGGCTAGTTGATTCGGCGGGTGGTTCTTTTACACTCCTTAGCGGTTCGCTTCATGATGCCCAGATCTGTGTCTTAATCGGCCGACCCACCCGCTGTGGGTTCTGGGTTAAGCGATTGGGCACCGTAACAGCTTACCGGAAACAGTTCATCCCGCGTCCTTGATTACGCTTAAAATACGGCCCTTAGACTCGATTACCTTGGCGACTCAATCGACGGTAGTCAATCTACCTATTTAAAGTTTAGCTGAAAATAAGTGAGGCGTTCTTGCCCAAGTGCCTCAATCATTAGCTACCCAGATAGAACTCGCGGGCTCGGTATCTGAGGAAACTTCGGAGGGAACCAGCTACTAGATGGTTCGATTAGTCTTTAGCCTATACGAGTCGAACTGAGCAGTTTGCACGTCGATGTCAGTGAGCCTCTGAAGTTTCCTGCAGCTTCGCCCCCACGTGTGACATAGTTCCATCTTCCGGGTCCGACGGTAATACTCTCACTTTCGAACCCTTCTCGGAAGATCAAGGTCGGTCGGCGGTGCACCTCGAAGGGGATCCGCCGTCGGCTTCCTTCGCCTTACGGGTTTCGCGGGTTGACTCGCACACATGTCGGACTCGCGATTCGTGTTTCAAGGCGAATTCGAATGGGGGCCAGGCGCGGCGCCATGAAGCGCCACGAGTGCAGCACGCCGAAGCGTCTTGGCCCCGCATTCTGTCGAAGCGGCGGCGTCTCCACGGGTATGGCTTCTGACCGGGCTTGAGTCGCGCCCAGCCGCGTCGGTCCGCGCCCGTCGTCGGCGGGCCGGCGGATCATGGATTCCACATCCGGCCGTAGCATCAGCCGGCCCCGTCACTTCCTCGACAATTTCCGGCACTCTTTGACTCTCTTTTGAAGTCCTTTATCTTTCCCTCAGCGGTACTTGTTTCTTGCTCAGTCCTCTCGCCGTATTTAGCCTTAGATGAATTCTGTAGATTGAGGCTGCGTTCCCAAACAACCCAGGCTTCGTCGGCGAGCGCCTCGTGGTCACGGCGAGGGTCACGAGCCGCAGTAAGAGCTCTCACCTCTCGGCGCCCACTTCCGGGGGACATGGGCCCCCGTCGCCGTGAGGGCTAACCTGGGATTCTGATTGGACGGCGGGGCGCGATTCCTGTTGGAGCTTTTTCTGGGTTCGCTCATGGATTCTGGGAATGTAAGTTTCTTTTCCTCAGCTTATTGATATGCTTAAACTCGGCGGGTGTTCACTTTGACACAAATTCGGCTGTCGAGGTTCTCGGGCCTTCGTGGTGCCGTCGCGGCGCCGCGCCCGACTATGGAGATTCTCCTCCTTCCTCCTCTGGACGAGGGAAAGGATCGGGGTTCGTTTCAAACCCGCACTTGTCGGCGTGCATCGCCGTGAGCCGGTGCAACCCGACCACGGATGCGATGTTCATGGGGAGGCCAATGTCGCTGACTCCGGGCCCCTTACTCGGCGGAAGGGGTGGAGAGCGGCGTGTGCGTGGCAGCCCGACGGCGTGCCCTCGACCAATGGCGTCGAGGCGCAACTTCGCGTTCAAGACTCGATGATTCAACGGGATTACCATGTGATTCACACCAAATGTCGCATTTTGCTACGTTCTTCATGATCACGAGAGCCTAGATATCGGATTCTTAGGAAATTCGTTTTGTGAGTTAAGCGACCACGCCTTCAGCACAGTGGCCAAGGCGACGGGATGGCGTTGTTCGTTGTATTTTCCTTGGCGTTTTCCAGCAGGGTTCCGTGTTGGATCGGGAAGGTCCCGGCGAGACCCCATGCAGCGAGGCGGAGGAAAGGCTCGCGAGGCCCACGATCCATCGGGCGGAGTGGAGGGCTCACGCCAGCTGCGCCCTCGACGGGTTGTTAAACAACGTGTTCCGCGGGTGGATTCGGTCGATGGGTTAGACAATGATCGCGAATTCACCTCACGAGCCTTGTTACGACTTCTCCTTCCTCTAAATGATGGAGTTCGATGGACTTCGCGGCGTCGCGGTGGCGAGCGCTGTCGCCGTGATCGAACACTTCGCGGACCATTCAATCGGTAGGAGCGTAGGCGGTGTGTACAAGGGCGGGGGCGTGAGTCAGCGGTGATGACCAGCTTACTAGGAATTCCTCGTTGAAGACCACCATTACAGCGAACTATCCCAATCACGATGAAATTTCAAAGATTACGGGCTGTCGGCTGGTATAGACTAAAATTCGAATACATCGATTGTAGCGCAGCGTCGACCCCGAGGAACATCTAAGGGCATCCTGGACACGATTGTGCCTCGAACTTCCTTGGCCTAGCGGCCATGAGTCCCTCTAGAAGAGTGTGCGCGGAGGATCACCTTCGCATAGCTAGTTAAGCGGTGAGGTCTCGTTCGTTAGCAGATTAACGAATAGTCGCTCAGCGACTAAGAGCGGCCATGCGCACCCACCCATAGAATCGAAAGAGCTCTGGTCTGTCAATCCTTGCATGCGGACTGGTAAGTTTCAGGTGAGTCAAATTAATGCGGCTCCCATCCTGAACCGCCCCGTCGATTCCTTTAAGTTTCGGCCTTGCGACCATACTCTGGAACGAAAACTTTGATTTCTCATAAGGTGCGGTAGTCTAAAAAAGCAACATCCGGCGATCCGCAAAATTAGGCATCGTTTATGGATTGAGACTAGGAATGGTGTCGATCGTCTTCGAGCCCCGACTTTCGTTCTGATTAATGAAAACATCCTTGGCAAATGCTTTAGCGGTTGTTCGTCTTTCATAAATCGAATTTCACCTCTGACCCATAATCCCGAATGCCCCGAAACATCTGTTAATCATTACTCCGTCCGAGAAGGTGTGACCACAAATAGAATAGAAATCACATGATGTTATCCCATGCTAATGTATCCATAAGCGTAAACGCTTTGAGCACTCCCAATTTCTTGAAATAACGACCATAGGAGGCACGACGATGATTAAGACCAGGAGCGCATCGCCGTTAGAAGGGAATGAAGGGCCAGAGTTACTGCCAAGTAAGGCGGGCTGCGTAGACCCATCCCAGTCGACTCTGAGCTTTTAAGCGCAACAACTTAAATATACGCTATTGGAGAATTTGGAATTCACGTGAACTCGCGGCACGGACTTGCCCTGATGGATCCTCGTTAAAGGATTTAGATTGCCTCATTCCAATTACGGTTTCAAGGCCGGTATTGTTATTTATTGTCACTACCTCTAGTGTCGAGTTGGGGTAATTTAACGCTCTTGCCTTCCTTGGATGTGGTGGCCAGTTTCTCGGGCTCCTCTCGGAATCGAACCACAATTCTCAGGTCGCTGATCGATACCATAGTGAGCCACTATCCACACCATCGAAAGTTGATGGGATATTTGGATGATGCGTCGTGACACGATGGCCGTGCGATCCGTCAGGTTATCATGAATCATCGAGCAACGAGCATGGCCGCGTCGAGCGCTTATCACAATAAATGCATCCCTTCCGAGAAGTCGGGGTTTGTTGCACGTATTAGCTCTAAATTACTACGGTTATCAGTATGCGAAGTACCATCAAACAAACTATAAGCGATTTAATGAGCCATTAGCGGTTTCTGATCCCGAATTGGATTCGTACTTACACGTGCATGGCTTAATCTTTGAAGAACGAGCATATATTCTTGGCGGATCGACGGAGTAGCATTCTTGTGCAGCGTCGAGCCGCGTGCACCTACTAGACCGATGGGTGTCGGGAGGCAAAGCGAGAAGCCGTCGTCGTACATCTGGCGTCAGCGATGAGCGGCTTAAGCTCGGGCAATAGTGTGATCTTTAGATCCCATGCGCGTGTTAGTGTCGCATCAGAAACACGAGCCATCATCATGGCCCATTGTAGAAACCCCTTCGCGGTCGCACGGCGTGGGAGTACATGGAGCACGATGATCGCTTGCAGGTCCACACGCCCCCATGACGGCTAGATGGAAAGGCAACGTCGAGAGAAAATTCCATCGATTGGGAGGCAACCACGAGACCATTATTGTTGATGCAGGCTTGATTAGCTGTAGCTGAATGAGGAGGGACGTGGGGCTGATAGTTAGATTACGGCGGAACTATAGCCCACGTACGAAACACCGCTCCGCACGCCCATCGGGTTGACTTGGTGCACCACACCGAGCGGTGACTATTTGGGAGTTGTCTCTAAGAAGCACCGCAGGAAGCGACAAATGATGCCTTTGTAGTACCGGCCCAACAGGCATATGAGAATGATAACCTTATTTCCGAACAACCCAGAATAGTTTGTGGTGACAACCAGAGAGGAACAAGCTGGGGCAATGGTGCAAACTGAGCGGTGCAAGCCACCGTGTCCCAGACGATGAACTGCTTAGGGCCGTGTCTAGGCATGGCATGGTACTAAGCCCAGGAGCACCATGTCTGGGCATGCACTCGTAGGAGCAGGTGCCCTGGGCATGTCATGGCACTAGTCCAGGGCCTTGGGTGCTTCGCGGGGCACTAGGGAGGGGCCGGGTGCCTAGGCGGGCCTTAAGCCGAAGGAACCTTGCCTAGGCGGGGCACTAGACGGAACCTTGCCCTGCGACGGGGCACTAAGCGGGGAACCACGCTGGGCATGGCAGCTGGCACCATGCCTAGGCATGCCTTAGGCAGGCTTCATGCACAGGCGTGCACTAGGATGGGCAGTGCTGCTGAGCCTTGGCTGAGCACCATGGCTAGAGGAGCGAGAGGCATGCTTGCAGTGTGGAGACATCAGGTCTATGGGCTTGGGAGACGAGGGCAAGCGACATGGCGTGTAGGCCTTGGTCGACAAAGTTTGCATGGGAGGAGCCCCAGCAGCGGGATCATTGTCTGGTTGTCTGGTGATCGGATGTCGAGGACTTGGGGGTGGCATATGAGCGCGCCCATGCAGAGTGGCATGGGTGTGTGCGCGAGGGGCGACAGCGAGACGGCGTGCCCTGGGCCATGGCACCATGCTAAATGAGGCACTAAGTAGGGGCACCATGCTGAGCATGCAGAGTGAGGGCATCGCGCCTAGGCATGCCTAGGTGAGGCACCTTGCACAGGCAAGCTGGCGAGGCACCATGGCTAGGCATGCGCTAAGCGGAGCCTTGGCGGGTGCTGAGCGAGGGCCAGGTGCCTGGGCATGAACTGGGCGAACATGAGTGACTGAATCCATGCACTGGTAGAGGGCACCTGTCTAGAAAGCATGCACGCTAGGCGAGGCACCTGTCGGGGCATGCACTAGGCGGGGCACCTGTCGAAGGCATGCACTAGTGAAGGGCACCATGCTGAACAGACAGGCGGGGCACCTGTCGAGAGGGGGCATGCACTGGTAGAGGGCACCTGTCTGGGCATGCCTTCGGGTCAGGGCACCTGTGCAGGCATGCGTTGGAGACGGGAGCACCTGTCGGGGGCATGCCTTTGGTGGGCTCGTGCGAGACAGACTGTAGACGAGGCACCTGTCTGGGCATGCTGTAGAGTGGGGGCGCACGTGGGGGGCATGCACTGGTAGGGGCACCATGCCCGAGACAGGGGCGGGACCAATGGGGGCTAGGTGTGCAGGCGAGGTGCTAGTTGGGGCACCATTGCTGGCCAGTCTTAGTGGGGCACCGTGTGCAGGCGGGTGCTATCTTGGGGCACCATCTGGAGCAAGGTGCTAGACGGGCACCGTGTCTGAAATGAGGTGCTAAGTAGGGCACCATGCGAACAGGCGGGACTGACGAGGCAGATGTGGAGCAGGGTACTAGGTAGAGGGGCACCATGCTGTGAGGTGCTAGGCCAGGGCCTTAAGTAATAAGACAGATTATATGGGGCACGTAATGAGCAGGAGTCTGGACGAGGAGCACCATGTCTGGGCAGATTGCTAAGTAGGGCACCACAATGCAGGCATGCAGCTGAGTGGGGCAGGTGTCTGGAGCAAGGTCACTAAGTAGGGCACCATGCTAGAGCGGGTGCTAAACACTTGGGTGCCTAGGAGGGAGGCGTCTCTCTGGCAGGCGGAGACAAGCGTGGAGGCAGGGCGTGCCTTCGCTCGAGAGCAACGTGGGGGGGCAGCGTGGGGGAACGGAGGCATGCTTGCAGCGTGGGGGAACGTCAGTCCATGGGCGGGCGACCTGGGCAAGCGATGGCATCTTGGCGGCAATTAGACAGCATTTGCGTGGGAGGCAAAGCAGCGGGGTCATTGTGCAGCTGGCGATCGGATAATGGGGGCTTGTGGTTGGCACTCTGGGCACGCCCATGCCACGAGGTGGCATGGGTGTGCCGCCGAGGGCAGCCGCGAGGCTGCGTGCCTAGGCGAGGAGTGCGCTGCCAAGCCCTTAGAGGCAACCACCCCCCTTAAAGAAGCGATATAAGCCTTTTTGGAAAAATACGGAGGAGACTATCACACATGCTTAGGGGAACATAATGGCAAATTTTAACCCGGGAAAGCGATTTTAGTCCAGGTTTTTGCAGATTCTCTTTATAATAATTATACATAGCCAAGAAAAAAGAAGAAAATTTGGACATAGAAAATATTTATTTTATTTATTTACTAGAAAAATAAGGGAAAATAGGGAAAATAGGAGAAAATAGTAAAAATATTTTAAAATTCATTTTCACATGGGAAAAATATTTAGGACCAGAATTGATCGATTTGAAGTGGAGGAAATATTTTATTTTAATTTATTCTTGAAAAAATAGGCGAAAAATAGGTGAAAGCTTGGGAAAAATAGAGGAAAAGGGAAAATAGGGAAAATTGATTTAAGATTTGACTCTTGAATGCAATATTTACTATAAAATATTAATATTTGATAATATTTTAAATGAAAAGTGATAATTTTAAAATTTTTTTCTCTAAAAATATAGAATATAGGAAAACATGGGAAAGGTATTGAAAACATTTTTGTCATGAGAATGATATTTTTGAACAATGAATGAGGAAGAAGCAATGGAATAAGCTTGAGCATGGTTAGGGGAGGCAGATTAAGGCATAGGTGCGGAAAGCCACCAATATTGTCGGGTCTGCCAATGGCATGGAGGGCCAATGAGGTTGTGGCACCATCAATATTCTTAGAGGCACCTATCAATATTAATTACATTTTCTTGGCGATGGACGGTTCTTAGTGGCGTGGCAAGCTCTTAAGTAGAGACCTTGAGTGTCATGTGGCATGCGATAGCACTAGGGCGAGGCCAGTGTGTCCTAAGGCATGACAAAGCACTAGGCAGAATACATCATGCAGGCATGGCATGGCCTTAGGCGCAGGGCCCAGGTGTGTCTAGGCATGAAAATGAGCGCTAAGGCCAGGAATATGTCTGGGCATGGCATGGCGCTGGGGCGGAGACCCCGGGTGTGTCCCATCATAGCATGCCCGCTAGCAGCCCAGGCGCCAGGGGCCCAGGTGTGTCTAGGCATGGCATGCCATAGCTGGCAGGGCCCAGGGCCGGGCCACAGTGTGTCTGGGCGTAGCGTACCATGCTTGCCAGGCGTGGGGCGTGGGGACCAGTGTGTCTGGGCGTAGCGTGCCCATAGCACTAACCCAGGGCCCAGGGCCCAGTGTGTCTGGGCATGGATGCCATAGCACTGGCCCAGAGACCCAGGTGTGTCCTAGGCATGGCGGCATGCCGTATGGCCGGAACTGGGTGTGTCCCAGGCATGGCGTGCCATAGCCTTGGCAGGGCCGGCGTGGAGCCAGTGTGTCTGGGCATGACTGTGCCATGCCCAGGCGCCAGGAGCCCCAGTGTGTCTGGGCGTGTGTGCCATGCGCTGGCAGAGACCCCCAGTGTGAGCCAAATGTGTCTGGGCATGGCATGCCATGCTTAGCAACCCAGAAGACCCAGAGACCCAGGGCCCCGTGTCCCAGGCATGGAATGCCACTCGCCTGGCAGAGACCCCGAATGTGTCTGGGCATGGCATGCCATAGCACTAACCCAGGGCCCAGGCGCGAGGAGGCCAGGTGTGTCTAGGCATGGCATGCCATAGCACTAGGCGCGGAGGCCCAGGTGTGTCTAGGCATGGCATGCCATTAGCAACGGGGCCGTGCGGACCGTCTAGGCATGGCATGCCATAGCAGGCGCGAGCCCCGTGTGTCACAGGCATGGCATGCCATAGCACTGGCAGGGCCACAGGTATTATTACAGGCATGGCATGCCATGCTTAGCAGGAGCCCAGGTGTGTCTAGGCATGGCATGCCATGCTAATAAGCGGAGGCCAGATGTCTAGGCATGTGGCATGCCATAGCACTAGCCCAGAGACCCGGGTGTGCAGGCATGGCATGCCATGGCGCTAAACGCGGAGGGCCCGGTGTCTAGGCATGGCGTGCCATAGCCTTGGCGTAGGGCATCGTGTGTCTGGGTGGCATGGCATGGCAAGTAGAGATTATGTGTCTAGGCATGGCATGGCGCCAGCATAGCTGGCCAGGGCCCAGGTGTGTCTAGGCATGGCATGCCATGGCACTGGGCCAGGGCCACCCGGAGTGTCCTGGGCATGGAATGGCACATTCATGATGAAATAGGCCTCGACCCTAAAAAAACAATGTTTTTAAACCTGGGTGAGTTTAAATCAGTGTCTAGGCCCAGGAGCCATGACGAGGCATGCACTAGGCCCGGATCAGGTGTGCAGGCGTGTCATGGCCTGAGGAAGCTGGGGCAGCGCCGGGCTCGTGGGTGTGAGGGCGTGCGAGGCACTGGGCGGGTGCCATAGTGCTGAAAATGACACTTGGCGGGGGCCTTGGGTTCCTAGGAGGCATCTGCTTGAGGCCAGGATCAGGTGCCTGGGTGCCATGACCTTAGGCCCGGATCCAGGTGCTGGGCGTGCCGTGGCCTTGCGGGTAGGGCACCACGGGTGTAGGCGAGCACACAGTGAAAGGGGCAGGTGCGGAGCCGTGACACTGAGGCGAATCCTTGCTGGGCATGCCGTATGTAGAAGTGAGATCAGGTGCTAAGGCATGTCTGGCGGCACTGGGCCGGTATAGTGCTTAGGCTGACTGGTAGGGCAGGTCTTGGGAGCCGTGACACTAGTGAGATCTTCACTGGGCATGTCATGGCTAGGCCAGGGCCGTAGTGCCCCGTGCCATGGCGCTAGGCCAGAGACATGGTGCCCATGCCATGGCGCTAGGCCAGGGTGGGTGCGAACCGTGGCGCTGGGGCGGGGAGCAGGTGCTGGGCATGCCATATGACCAGGGCACCTGTGTGGGCATGGCATGTCACTGGGCCATGGCACCTGTGCAGACGAGGCAGGGCGGGGACCTGAGTCCCCCAGGCATGTCATGGCACTAGGCCAAGGCACCGTCTCTATTCATGGCATGGCACTAGGCAGAGGCCACCAGTGTAGGCAAGCACTAGGGTGAGATCCGCCAGGTGCCTGCCGGCGTATCATGGCCTTAGGCGAACACTTGGAGTGCCCGAGCGTGTCATGGCACTAGTAGGAAAGTGGCCAGGTGCCCGGGCGTGTCATGGCCTTAGGCGAGACACCGTGCCCGGGCGTAATCATGGCCTTGGGCCGGCATCGTGCTGGGCAAGCCTGGCGGAATCCAGGTGCCTGGGCATGTCATGGCACTAGGCCCGGGGCGCCGGTGCTGAAGCGATCTGGTAGATCAGGTACTGGGCATGTCGTGGCACTAGGCCCGGGCGAGTGCCTGGGCATGTCATGGCACTGATGGGAGCCTTGGGTGCCTAAGGCAAGCCTGAGTGAGATCAGGTGCCCTGGGCATGTCATGGCACTAGGTAGGCCCCGTAGTGCTGGGCATGTCATGTGTGGGCCAGGGCTGGTGCAGACAATAGCTAGTAGAGACCTTGGTGCTGGGCGAGCCTTTAGGCCAGGAGCCATGCTGGGCGGCTGCTGGCAGGGCATTGTGCCTGGGCAAGCCCAGCTAGGCTAGGCATGGGTGCTGGGCGTGTCATGGCAGCAGGCGGGATCAGGTCTGGAGCATGGCCTTGGCCAGGATCACGGGTGCCTGGAGGCATGCCCCGTGGCCTTGGGCCTGAGGCCCGAGACAGTGTTGGGCGTGTCACGGCAGTAGAGCCGCCATTTGTCTAGTGCGACCTTTAGGCGGGGCGGCGTGACTAGGCATGTGGAGCGGCCCAGAACTGCCGTGTCTAAGCATGGCTGGCTTAGCATGGGGGAGGCGACATGTAATATCATGGGGGTGGGGGAGCGATGTAATGGCATGGTCGGACCTGAGGACACCACACCATGCCACCGGAGCAGTCTACCACGTGATCGGGCAACATGTCTGAGATGGACCCGAGCACGGTAGGGAGCACCATGGCATAGCTTAGTGTCTGGCCATGAAGTCGTGCTGGTGCGGAACCAAACGTCTTGATTTCGGGCAAGACAATCAGCGTCACTTAATCGCTTCTCATTTCGTTTGGCTTTTTATTCCATGCATGCTTTGTCGGTCGTAGGAAGATTTGTTCAACGGTCGAGAGGCTCCAGTACCACCGAGGTGCGTTCAGAACCTCTTGTCGGAGGAATGAGGAAGCAGCGGGTGGATCATTTGATTCGAGGAGGGACGAATCGGAGCGACATAGAGTGAATCTCGGTGGATCGTGGCGCCAAGGCCACTCGCACTACAATGCCAGAGTCGGCGTGTTTAAAGTCGTGCAGAAGTTCTACCAGTCGCTCGGTGAATAATGCTTGAGCCCACACGGTTTGTCCTGAGGACCTGACGAGACACGTGCTCTGGTAGGGCCCTCTTGAGGAGTGTCGTGTCAGGCGACGGGCGCGCGTCGTTTAGCCGGATTGACTTAGGCGTTCGATCATAATCCGGCGGTAACCAGCCGCTGGCTTTGATAAGCGCGGTGACCCGATTGTGCGAATCCAGCGGTTCCTCGTCTTAGGTTGAATTCTTATTGCGACAACATCATCGGTAGGAGTAAAACCTTTGTCTCCGCGACCCGGTCTAAGCCCGACTCGCGTTCACATTGGTGGGTGAACAATCCGACACTTGGTGGTGCAGCTACGATGATAGGAAGGCGGAGCCTTCGAAGGATCGAAAAACAGCGTCGTATGAGCGCTTGGTACGCCCTTGAAGCGGTTATCCCTGTGTTAACTTTTCGACACCTCTGGCAAAGTGAAGGTCTAAGGATCGATAGGCCCGCGCTTTCACGGTTCGTATTCGTCTTGATCAGGAATCAAGCGAGCTTTACCCTTTTGTTCCGCGCGAGATTTACGTTCTCGTTGAGCTGCGTCTTAGGACACCGCGTTATCTTTTAGCGGATGTGCGCCCGGCCAGAACTCCCGCAGTGATGTCTTGGCCGGGATCGGCCAGCGGCGGAATCGGAGGGGATGTTCCGCCTGCGTTCGGAATAAGTAAAATAACGTTAAAAGTAGTGGTATTTCACTTTATGGATTTAGGCTCCACTTATCCTACACCTCTCGAGTCATTTCACAAAGTCGGACTAGAGTCAAACTCAGCGAGGTCTTCTTTCCCCGGCCCGGTCTGCGAAGCGTTCCCTTGGTACGTGGTTTATTTGGATAGTGAAACGGGGGCCGATTAGAATCGTTGAAAATCCGTTCATGCGGCGTCCTTAATTAGATGTGAGGCGTTTAGCTTTATAAGAGAGTCATAGTTACTCCAGTAGTTTACCGCTTGGTTGAATTTCTTCCTTTGACATTGAGCGGGCGAAATCACATTGCGTGAGCATCACGCCAGGGGACCATCATGATACTTTGTTTTAATTAAGCGGTCAGTTCCCATGTCCGTACCGGTTAGTCGTATTTGTTAAGCCGCCCGGGGAAGGCACAGGATGTTCGGTCAGATCCGGCCCAGGCCGCGCGATAGCTCTGTAGCGGGAACGCTCGGCGATCCTGCGACGGTAGACGGGTTGGAATTTGGGACCAGGTACCCGACCCTCAGGCGATCAACTTTTTCCCGAGTTCACGGATCCATTTTGCGAGCTTCCCACTTGCACATTGTTCCATCGACAGAATTTGTTCACATGGGACTGATGCGGTTATGGAGTACGACCGGGCGTGGGAGGCACTCGGTCCGGTTTTCATGGGCGGTCGGCGCCACCAGGACACCACAGCGACGTGCGGTGCTCTTTCAGTATTGGACCACTACCTCGGTGGCCGGGTTTCGAGGAGTGATGGGTGATGAAAAGATAACTCTTCCGAGGCCCTCGGCCGGCGTCTCCGGGGACTCCTAACGTTGCCGTCGGCCCGCCACGTCCCCGATTCGGGGAATGTTAACCCAGATTCCACTTTTCGATGCTCGGCGTGCGTGCGCTATCGGACGGGCTTCGAATCTCTTAGGATCGACTTTAACCCGTAATCTTGAAGTGCAGTTCACATGGAACCTTTCCCCTCTTCGGCCTTCAAAGTTCTCATTTGAATATTTGCTACTACCACGAGGTCACTTGGCGTAGCTCACTTGGGAGCTCGCGCGGGTTTTGCGGCCGCCGCGCCTCCCACTCATCGAGGCTGGCCACTTGCCTCGACGGCCGGAGTATGGAGTCGTGGCGCCAGCGGCGCCATCCATTTTCGGGAGCTAGTTGATTCGAGGTGAGTTGTTACCTCCTTAGCGGATTTGACTTCCGCGACCAGATCCTGTTGTCTTAATCGGCCGAACACCCTTTGTGGGTTAGGTTAGCGCGCGATTGAGCCTTCGTGGCTTGGAAACCGGTTCATCGCATCGCCAGGTTAAACACCAAAAATGGCCCACTTAGACTCGATTCCATGGCCGGCTCGATGGAGCGGCCCGGAGTCTTGAGTCCTACTGTTAAAGTTGAGGGGGCTAGGTCGAGGCGTTGCGCCCACGTCTCTGTCATTGGCTTTGCAGGTGGAACTACGCCGCGAGGCTCAGCTATCTGAGGGAAACTTCGGAGGGGAACCCGACTCTTAGATGGTTCGATTAGTCTTCGCCCACATACCCCAGTCGGACGAACGATTTACCGCGTCGATGCTCGCTGCGGGCCTCCGCAGTTTCCTCGCTTAGCCGCTTCGAACATAGTTCACCATCTTCCGGGTCCGGCGGGTTATCTCACTCGAACCCTTCCGAAAGATCGAGGTCGGTCGGCGGTGCACCTGAGGGGATCGCGTCCAGCTATCGCCTTACGGGTTTGCTTGGGTGGCTTCGCGCACATGTCGGACTCAGCAATTAAGGTGTTTCAAGGCGGTCGAATGGGGCCAGCCGGCATATGAGCGCACGGAGTCTTGGCTGCGCCGGAGGCGTGCGCGCATTCACGATCGGCGACAGCGTCCCAGCGAATTATGGCCACAACCCGGGCTTGGGTGTACGCCCGGCCGCGTCGGTCAGCGCCGAGTCGTCGGCGGATGGCGGATCAACAGGTCCACATCAGGCCAGGCGCATCGCCGGCCCCATCAGCTTCCCTCCAGAAACCGATTTGACACTCTTTGACTCTCTTTTGAGAGTCCTTTTCATCTCTTTCCCTCGCGGTCTTGTTTGCTATCGGTCCTCTCGCCGTGTTAGCCTTGGATGAATTTGCAGCCGATTGTTTGCATTCCCAAAACAGCTTGGGCTCGTCGACGGCGCTCGTGGTGCTGACGGTCGAGCACGACAGGGCTCCTGCTCTCAGGCGCCCACTTCGGGGGGGACTTGGGCGATCCATGCGGCCCGGGCCTTCTCAGGACTTCCTGATTCGGACGGCGGGGACCGCCAGTTCTCAGGCTTGGGCTTTCGAGTTCGCTCCATACAGATTTACTAAGGGAATCCTTGGCAAGTTTCTTTTTCCTAAAACATTGATATGCTTAAACTCGTAGGTGTTCCTTTGACACAGGGTCATTTGTCGGGGTTCTCGGAACTACGTGGTGCCGAGTCGCGGCCGCCGCGCCGACATGGAGATTCTCCTCCTTCCTCCTACGGACGAGGGAAAGGATCAGTTCGTTTCAAACCAGCTTGTCGGCGTGCATCGCCCGCCAGGACAGATTTAACCCGACCACGGACGCGATGTTAAATGGGGAAGTGTTATCCATGACTCGGAGCCCCTTACTCGGCGGAAGGGGTGGAGGCGGCGTGCGTGGCGCCGAGCGGCGTGCCCTCGACCTAATCGTCGGGCGCAACTTGCGTTCAGACTTCGATGATTCCACGGGATTACGCAATTCACACGAAGTATCGCATTTTTGCTACGTTCTTCATCGATCACGAAACACAGATATCCGTTCTTAGATCGTTTTGTAGGTTAAGCGACCAGCCTTCCCGCACGTGGCCAGGCTGACGGGATAAGCGTTGTTGCGTGTATTTCCTTGGCGTTTTTCCACGCGGGATCGTTGTTGGATCGGGAAGGTCCCGGCGAGACCGCCCCAGTACGGGCGGGAGAGGGAAAGGCTCGCCAGAGGCCCGCAGATCCAGCCCGAGGCGGGTGGAGGGCTCCACGCGCTGCGCCCTCGGCGGGTTGTTAAACAGCGTGTTCAGGTCGTTCGATTACGATAGGTTGGCCAGTGATCCTTCAGCGAGGTTCACCTACGAGAGCCTTGTTCGACTTCTCTTCCTACAAATGATAAAGGTTCGAGTGGACTTCGCGGCGTCGCGGGCGGCGACCGCTCACGTCGCCGCGATCGGTACTTCCGCCGAGACCATTGTCGGTAGGAGCGGGCGGTGTGTCTGAGGCGGGGGGCGTAGTCGAGGCGATGACTCGCGCTTACTAGGAATTCCCTCGTTGAAGACCCAGCGGTGCAATGATCTATCCACGAATCACGATGAAATTTCAAAGATTACGGGCATCGGCGAGGCTATAGACTCGTTGAATACGCTCGGTGTAGCGGCGTGCGACCCGGAACATCAGGGCATCCACGGACTGTTATTGCCTCGAAACTTCCTTAGCTGGCGGCCATAGTCCCTCCCAGAGGTTGGCTGCGGAGGATCACCTTAGCATAAATTGGATTAGCGAAATTTGAGTCTCGTTCGTTAACGGAATTAACCCCGAACCAAAATGCTCCACCAACTAGAGCGGCCATGCACACGCCACCCCGTAGAATCAAGAAGAGCTCTCGATCTGTCGATCCTTCTTATGCGGACTGGTAAGTTTCCCAGTGTTGAGTCAAATTAGCGCGAGGCTCAGCATCTGATGAGTGTACTTGTCAATTCCTTTAAGTTTCGGCCTTGCGACCATACTCCCAGGAACCAAAAAACTTTGATTTCTCGCCAAGGTGCCCAGTAGTCTAAAAACAACATCCGTGATCCACCAGTCGGCATAGTTTATGGTTGAGACTAGGGCCGGTATCGATCGTCCTTCGGAGCCCCGACTTCGTTCTTGATTAATAGAAAACATCCTTGGCAAATGCTTTGCCGATTGTTCGTCTTTCCTAAATCCAAATTTCCTCGACTATGAAATCACGAATGCCCCAGACATCCTGTTAATCATTACTCAGATCCGAGCCCGACACAATAGGGCCAGAAATCCTATGATGTTATCCCATCTTAATGTCAATAGCGTGGCTTGCTTTGAGCCTCTAATTTCTTATTAACGGCCGCAGGAGCACGACCGGCCCGGGTTAAGACCGGGGCGCATCGTAGGTAGAAGGACAGGGGCCAGGTGCTGTAGTCAGCGGACCAAACTAGGCCATCCCGAGATCTGACCTCTGGGCACTAGCTGGCAGCAAATATCGCTATTGGTTGGAATTACATGGTGCGGCACCGGACTTGCCCTCGATGGATCCTCGTTAAGGGATTTAGATTGCCTCTGGCTCAGTGCAGGACTCAAGAGCCGGTATTGTTGTTATTATTGTCACTACCTCCCAGTGTCGGGTTAAGGTAATTTCTTGCGCTCTTTGCTTGTCCTTGGATGTGGTAGGCGGATTTCTCGGGACTCCTATAGGAATCGAACCACCAATTGACCGTCGCTGTCGATACCATGGTAGGCCACTATCCCACCATCCAGTTGATAGAGGGCGGATATTTGAATGATCTGCGTCGCCGACACACGATGGCGTCACGATCCGTCGGATATCATGAATCATGAACCGAGCATGGCCGCGTCGACCTTTATCTAATAAATGCATCCCTTCCGGAAGTCGGGGTTTGTTGCGCGTGGCTCTAGAATTACTACGGTTATCAGAGTAGCAAGTACCATCAAACGAAACTGGCCCGATTTAATGAGCCATTCGCGGTTTCTGATGCGAGATTAGTTCATACTTACCGCGTGCATGGCTTAATCTTTGAAGACGAGCATATGACTCTTGGCGGGGATCGACAGGTAGCATTCTTGATACAGCGTCGGGCCGCGTGCACCTACACAGACCACCGATGAATTGTCGGGAGGGCAAAGCGGCCGATCGTCGATACATCTGGCGTCTAGCGATGAGCGGCGCTCGGGCGATAGTGTGATCTTTAGATCCGATACGCGTGTTAAGGTCCGCATCAGGAAACCTGAGCCATCATCATGGCCCATTGTGAAACCCCTTCGCATGGTCACACGGCGTGGGGTATGGAGCACGATGATGAAACTGCGGAGTCCACACGCCCCAATGAAGCGGTAGATGGAGAAAATGACATTCGAGAGAAAATTCATCGATTGGAAGGCGACCGCGGGAACCATTATTGTTGATGCGAGGCTTGATTGGCGCTTTGTATTTAAATTGAGGAGGACGTGGAATGATAGTTCGTTGCTATGACGAAAGACTACCAACCCATTACCCGAACCGCTCTACGCCCATCGGGTTGACTTCAAGATGCACCACACCGGCCAAGTGACTATTTGGGAGTTGTCTCCTAAGAAGCACCACGGAAGCAACAAGTGATACTGTAGTACCATTGTAGGCATGGGAAGAATGATAACCATATTTCGAGCAACGAGATAGTTGAGGTCGAGCAACGGAAGACAAGCCTAGGCAATGAGATTGCAAGCTGCGGTCAAGCCACCCGTGTCTAGGCAATGAACTTCTTGGGGGCTGCCAGTGGCTAGGCATGGCGTAGCCTCTTGAGGCCCAGGGCACCGTGTGCAGGCATGCGCCGACGAAGACACTTAGGTGCCTGGGCATGTCATGGCACTGGTCGGGCCGTGCTTAAATGAGCACTAGGGAAGGCAGGTGCTAGAGCGAGGCACTAAGCAGGAACCTTGCCTAAATGAGCCAGCTAAGCCCGAGGAACCTTGCTGAGGCGAGGCAAACAGGAACCACGCTGGGCATGGCAGCACCGTGCCTAGGCATGCATAGGCAGGCTTCATGCTGGGCATGCGCTGGGACGAGGCCGGGTGCTGGCGAGGCCGTAGGCGGGCACCATGGTTGAGGGCCGAGGGCGTAACTGCCGATGTGGGGAGACAGTGGTCCCTATGGGCTTGGGAGGCGGGCGAAGCGACATGGCGTCTTGGAGCCTTGGTCGACAAAGGCGCATGGGAGGCTAACAGCCGGGATCATTGTCTAGGTTGTCTGGGGCAATCGGATGTCGAGGACTTGGGGAGTGGCATATGAGCACGCCCGTCTCCTGAGAGTGGCATGGGTGTGTGCACGCCAGGGCGACCTGTGAGCGGATGCCTGAGCGGCACCATGCCTAAGCGAGGCGCTAGGCGGGGGCACCATGCTGAGCATGCCTTAGGCCAGGGCATCGCGCTGGGCATGCACTGGGTGAAGGCACCTTGCCTAGGCGAGGCAGCCCAGGCGAGGCACCATGGGTGGGCATGCTAAGCGGACCTTGTGGGTGCTGGCCGAGAGGCCCGGGTGCTGGGCATGAACTGGGCCAATGCAAAGTGACTGGTCCATGCACTGGCCCGAGGCACCACTGTCAGCATGCACTAGAGTGGGCACCACAGTCGGGGGCATGCGCTAGTAGGGCACCACTGTCGGGGCATGCATAAGCCAGGGCACCATGCCAGACAAGGCCTTGAAGCAGGAGCGCCTGTCAGAGACATGCACTAGGCGGGGCACCACTGTCACAGGCATCTTGATGGGTCGAGGCACCACTGTGCAGGCATCACTGTTTGGACCCAGGCACCTGTCGAGGGCATGTAGAATTTGAGGGGCACCATGCCCGGGCAAAGACCCAGGCGGAGCGCCTGTCTGAGCAATGCCTTGAAATTGAGGGCTGTCGGGGGCATGCAGCTAGTAGGGCACCATGCCCGGAGGAACCAAGGCGCGGGAGACAATAGGGGCCTTAGTGTCGGGCGGGAGTCTTGGGGCGGGGCACCGGTGCCAAGCGAGGTGCTAGGCGGGGCCTGTGTCTGGGGCGGGTGCTATGGGGCACCATGTCCCAGAGCGGTGCTGGGCGGGGCACCATGCAGGCAAAGGGTGCTAGGCCAGGGCACCATGCCCGGACAGGGGCGGGGCAACCAAGGGTGCCAGGTGTGCAGGTGACAGGGTGCCTAGTGGGGCACCGTGCACAGCGGGTGCTGAGGCGGGGCACCGTAATGCAGAGCGAGGGTGCTATCTTGGGGCACCATGTGCAGGGAGCGGGTGCTGGAACGGGCACCATCTGGAGCAAAGTGCTAGTAGAGGGCACCTGTCTGCAGGGCATGCACTGAAGTGGGGGCGGGTGTCTGGGCAGAGTGCTGTAGGGCGCCATGCGACGGTGCTAAACGCGGGTGCCTGGGAGGCATGCGCTGCGGAGAGCGTGGGGAGACGGGGCGTGCGGCCGCGAGCAGCGTGGGGGCGTGGTGAAGGAGGCGGGGAGGCGTCTTTGCGACGTGGGGGGCGTCAGATCCATGAAGCCCAGGCGGCCATGGGCGAAAGCTGACATGGCATCTTGAGCGGTGGTCGACTGACATTTGCGCGTGGGAGAGCGAAGCAACGGGGTCGTTGTGCAGCTCTGCCGTGTCCCGGATGTCGAGGGCTTGTGGGTGGCATATAGACACGCCATGCCACGAGTGGCATGGGTGTGCACGCCGAGCGACCGCCTTGGCTGCGTGCACAAGCAGTCTTGTTGCCCGAGCCCATAGAGGCAACCGCCCCCGCAAGGAAACTGATATAAACCTTTTGGAAAAATCTGGAGGAGACATCCACACATGCTTGAGGAGACATAATGGCAAATTTTAACCCGGGAAAGCGATTTTAGTCAGATTTTTTGATTCTCTCTTTATAATAATTATATGGCGAAAAAAAAAAAGAAGAAAAAAATTTGGGCCAGCGAGAGAAAATATTTATTTTTATTTATTTACTAGAAAAATAGGAAAATAGGGAAAAATAGGAGAAAATAGTAAAAATATTTTAAAATTCATTTTCACATGGGAAAAATATTGGGACCAGAATTGATCGATTTGAGTGGAGGAAATGTTTTATTTTAATTTATTTACTGAAAAATAGGCGAAAATAGGGTGAAAACGGGGGGAAAAATAGGGGAAAAGAGGGAAAATAGGGGAAAAGAATTGATTTAAGATTTGACTCTTTGGAATGCAATATTTTACTATAAAAAATATTAATATTTGATAATATTTTAAATGAAAAAGTGATAATTTTAAAATTTTTTTTTCTCACAAAATATAGAATATAGGGAAAACATAGGAAAAGAGTATTGAAAAACATTTTTTGTCATGAGAATGATATTTTGAACAATGAATGAGGAAGAAACAATGGAATGAAGCTTGAGCATGGTTAGGGAACCGATTAAGGCATAGGTCTGGAAAGCCACCAATATTGTGTCGGGTCACGATGGAGGAGACTGACAAGAGGTTGTGGCACCACCATCAATATTAGCAGGGCACCTATCAATATTACCAAATTACATTTCTTGGCACGATGGAACGGATTCCCTAGCAGTGGCGTGGCAAAACACTAGTGGGGGCAGGTGTGTCATGGCATGGCATGCAATGCTTAGGCGAGGCCCGGGTGTCTAGGCATGACAAAGCACTGGGTGAGGCCTTTATGTCTGGGCATGGCGCCTTTAGGCGCCGAGGCCCAGTGTGTCTAGGCCTTGTGGCTAGGCAGGGCCATATGTCTGGGCATGTGGCATAGCGCTAGTAGGGCCAGGTGTGTCATGCATAGCATGCCATAGTGGGGCGTGGGGCCACAGGTGTGTCTGGGCATGGCGTGCCATGGCAGGGCCAGGGCCAGGGCCCAGGTGTGTCCTGGGCATGGCGTGCCATAGCACTAGGCGGCCAGGGCGCGGGGGCCCCGGTGTGTCTGGGCATGGCGTGCCATGGCACTGGCAGGGCCCAGGGCCCGGGTGCAGGCATGGGATGCCATGCTCTGTGGCAGGAGCCCCGGGTGTGTGCAGGCATGGCGTGCCGTAGCCCCTTGGCAGGGCCCGTGTGTCTGGGCATGGCGTGCCCGTAGCACTGACCCGGAGCCCGGTAGCGAGAGGCCGATGTGTCCCCAGGCATGGCATGCCATAGCGCAAACGTAATTTGCGTGTGTCTGGGCATGGCATTGCCGCCAGCACTGGCAGGGCCACAGGCGCGGGAGGCCACAGTGTGTCTGGGCATGGCGTGCCATGGCACTGGCCAGGGCCACAGGGCCCAGGGCCCCGTGTGTCTGGGCATGGGATGCCATAGCGCTAACTTAGGGCCAGGTGTGTCTGGGCATGGCGTGCCCGTAGCACTAGCCAGGGCCGGCGCGGAGGCCCGGGTGTCCTGGGCATGGCGTGCCACTTAGCTAAGCCAGTGGACCACAGTGTGTCTAGGCATGGCATGCCATAGCTGGCAGAGACCCCAGGGGCGCGGAGGCCAGATGTCTAGGCATGGCATGCCACTTAGCCAGCAGGCGCGGAGGCCCAGGTGTGTCTGAGCATGGCATGCCATAGCGGCAGGGCCACAGTGTGTCTAGGCATGGCGTGCCGTAGCACTAGCCAGGGCCGGAGTGTGTCACAGGCATGGCATGCCATGGCACTGGCGCGGGAGGCCCAGTGTGTCCCCAGGCATGGCATGCCATGCCTTAGGGCCCGTGTGTCTAGGCATGGCATGCCATGGCACTAGGCGCGGGGCCCGGTGTGTCCCAGGCATGGCGTGCCATGGCCTTGGGCGCCCAGGGCATCGTGTCTGGGCATGGCATGGCATGGCACTGAGTAGGGCCCAGTGTGTCTGGGCATGGCATGGCATGGCATAGCAGGGGCCCGGGTAATGTCTAGTGCCATGGCACTAGGCCAGAGGCAGTCTGGGCATGGAATGGCACATTCATGATGAATAAACCTCGACCACTAAAACAATGTTTTTAAACTAGGGCGAGATTTAATCCGTGTGCGGCTAGGAGGCGCGACGAGGCATGCACTAGAAATGAGATCACGGAGTGTCTAGGCATGTCATGGCACAAGGCCCAGAGACGCCGTAGCCAGGTCGTGGTGTCGAGGCATGCGAGGCAACTGGCGGGTGCCACTTAGGTGCTGGGCAAACACTGGCCAGAGAGGCACGTTCAGGAAGGCATGCACTAGGCGAGATCATGTGCTGGGTGTGCCATGGCACTCAAGGCCCAGGGATCAGGTGCCCTAGGCACCTTGCCGTGGCACTAGGTAGGGCACCAGGTGTAGTGACACAGTGGGGAGCCTTGGGTGCGGACCAAGTGACTTGCTAGGTAGGATCACCTTGCTGGGCATGCCGTGGCACTAAGAGTAGGATCAGATTATGCCTGGGCGTGTCGTGGCTTGGGCCGGGTGGGTCTTGGAGCAGAGCACTGGGCGGGGGCTGGGTGCCCCGGACCATGACCTTTGGGCGAGTCTTACTGGGCGTGTCATGGCACTGGGGCGGGAACTGGGTGCTGAATGCCCGTGGCCAGCTGGGGCCCGGAGACATGGTGCTTCGTGTAGTGGCCTTCAGGCCAGGGAGTGGGTGCCGGACCATGGCCTTGAAGTAGAACGCCAGGTGCTGAGCATGCGCACCCAGCGAAGTAGAACACCTGATGTGGGCATGGACGTAATCAGCAGGCCATGGCACCTGTCTGACGAGGCACTAGAGCGGGGGAGACCACTGGTGCAGGCGTGTCATGGCCTTGTAGGCCAGTGTAGTCTATTCATGGCATGGCACTAGAGTGGGGGCAGGTGCTTGGGCAAGCCTTGGGGTGAGATCATAGGTGCCCAGGCGTGTCGTAGCCTTCAGGCCCGGGCCTTGGGTGCCGGGCATGTCATGTGGCACTAGGCGGGAGGGCACTTGGGTCTTGAGGCATGTCATGCCATTAGGCCCAGGGCCAGGTGCGGGCGTGTCATGGCTTGGAGCCCCGGGCATCGTGCCTGAAGCGACCGCGGCGGGAATCAGGTGCCTGGGCGTAATCATGGCCTTGGGCCCGGGCGCGGGTGCTGAGCGACCTGAGTAGGATCCGCCAGGTGCCTGGGCGTGTCGTGGCCATGGGCCCGGTGGCGGAGTGCTGGGCGTGTGCTGGCCTTGGGTGGGGGCAGGTGCCTAGGCTGAGCACAAGTAGGATCAGGTGCCCCTGGGCATGTCGTGGCGCTGGGGCGGGGCGTGGGTGCTGAGCATGTCATGGCCAGCCCAGGCCCGGGCAGGTGCACCGGGCAGGCACTTGGCTGGGGCAGGTGCACCGGGCGAGCCTTGACGGACGGCTGTGCTGAGCTGACACTTGGCCAGGAGCATTGTGCCTAGGCAAGCAGGCCGACCTTAGTGCTGGGCATGTCATGTGTGGGCCGAATCATGGAGTGCTAGGCATGGCCTTGAAGTAGAATCCGCGAAGTCACCCTAAGCCATGCGCATTCAGCCTTGTAGGCCTGGCAGATATGATGTTGGAATATCACGACAACTAGTGAGAGACATGTTGTCTAGGCACGACCACAGGCGAGCGGCGTGGTAGGCATGCCATGGAGCAAGTAGAGGCGCCAGTGTGCAGTGTGAAAATTTAACAGCATGGGGAGCGGCATGTAATATCATGGGGGGGTGGGGGAGCGACATGTAATGGCATGGTCGAGATGCGAGGACACCACCATGCCTCGGAGCAGTCTGCCACGTGATCGAGGCAACATGTCTCTGAATAGATGAAACACGGCCAGAGGCACCATGGCATGGCAGGTGTCTGTGTAGTCGTCTTTGATGCAGTCAGCTTGTCTTGATTTCGAAGCGAGGCAATCGCGTCCTGATAACTTCTCGTTCGTTTAGCTTTTTATTCATACATGCTTCTCAATCATTCGGAAGATTTGTTCAACGGTCGAGGGCTTCAGTACCACCGGGTGCGTTCAGAACCTCTTGTCGGAGAGGGGCAAAAAGAAAAGGAAGCAGCAGGTGGATCGAGTTCGAGAGGAGAGGGGCAGATCGGAGGCGACATGGTGAATCTCGGTGGATCATTAGCGTGAGGCCACTCTTGCCACCTTACCGTCGCGTATTTAAGTCGTGCGCGAAAGTTCTACCGTCGCTCGGTGGAATAATGCTTGGCGGCCCACCGGTTTGTGCCATGAAGGACACGACCAAGTTACGATGCCTCTCAGAGTAGGGCCCCTGAGGTCGGCAATCGGGCGACGGGCGCGCGCGTCGTTCTTCGGATTCGACTTAGGCGTTCGGTCATAATCCGGCGCCACGGTAGCTTTGCGCGCTGGCTTTTCAACCAAAGCGATGACCCGATTGTGCGAGATCAGCAGTTTCCTCGTGCCGGTTGAATTACTATTGCGACATCATCGGTAAAGGTAAAACAACACATCTCCGCGGCGGTCACAAACCCGACTCCGTTCTACTATTGAATTTGTTTGAACAATCGACACTTGGTGAATTACCTTCCTGATGATAGGAAATGACATCGAAGGATCAACAGCGTCTTTATGACGCTAGCTGCCGCAAGCCCGGTTATCCTGTGGTAACTTTTAAGGCACCTCACAGCGAGTGAAGGTCTAAAGGATCGATAGGCCCGCCTGCGGTTCGTATTGATGCTAAATCGAATCAAAGCGAGCTTTTACCCTTTTGTTCCACACGAGATTTACGTTCTCGTTGGGCTCATCTTAGGACACTGCGTTATCTTTTAACGGATGTGCGCGGCCAAACTCCAGCGACGATGTCTTACTTAGGATCGCCTTGGCGCCTTGGAGTCGGAGGATGTTTCCCAGCCTCAGATTCACCCGGAATCGTAAAATAACGTTAAAAGTAGTGGTATTTCACTTTCGGCAGTTTAGGCTCCCACTTATCTCACCTCTCAAATTCATTTCACAAAGTCGATTTAGAGTGGCTCAGCGGGGTCTTCTTTCCGGCGGTCGCGAAACCGTTCTTGGGGTAGTTTATTTGGATAGTGAAGCGGGGACGGTGGGAATCTCGTTGAACCAATTCATGCGGCGTCTGGAGTGGATGTGAGCATTTGGCTTTAAGAGAGTCATAGTTACTCCGTAGTTTACGTGACTTGGTTGAATTGCCCTTTGACATTGGTAGGCGAAATGCATTGCGTGAACATCACCGCGACCATGTGATGCTTTGTTTTAATTAAACGTCAGTTCCCTTGCTCAGTACAGGTTAAGTCGTATTCGGCCGGGGCCCAGGGCCGTTCCCAGTGAATCCCCGGCCGGCACGCGGCCGGCCCATTTCTCGCCATGGGACGCTCAAGCAGATCCTGAAGCGGTAAGCCAGGTTCGGGGCCCCAGGACCCCGTGCCCTGACCACGAGCCCGATCCGCTTTTCCAGGAGTTCTGGATCCATTTTCGAACTTCCCCTTGCCTACACATTGTTCCATCGACCCGGAGGGTTCACCTTGGAACTACGATCTGCGGTTATGAGTACGATCGGGCGTGGGAGGCACTCGGTCATCCCGATTTTCATGGGCCGTCGGCGCCACCGGACCTCATAGCGACGTCTGGTGCTCTTCCGGCCGGCTGGACCCTACCTCCGGTGGCGGGTTTCCGAGTGGGCGGGCTGTTAAGCGAAAAGATAACTCTTCCGAGGCCCTCGGCGACGTCTCCGGACTCCACCCCCAGCGTTGCGTCGGTATGTCCGGTTGAGGAATGTTAACAGATTCCCTTTCGATGCTCGCGTGCGTGCACGCTATGGGCGAACTACCGTCTCTTGGGATCGACTAACCCGTAATGCGAAGTCACGTTCCCATGGAACCTTTCCCCTCTTCGGCCTTGGTTCTCATTTGAATGGTTGCTACTACCACCAGGAATCACTTAGACCAGTAGCTCACTTCGGGCTCGCTGTTGGAGTTTTGCGGCGCCGCCGCCCTCTGCCTCTCATCGAGGCTGGCCTTGCCTCGGCAGTGGGTATGGTGTTCAGCCATCATCCATTTCGGGGCTGGTTGATTCACTTGAGAGGCCGGAGTGGTTATTTACACTCATCGCGGATTTGACTTCCATGTCACGATCTATCTTTGTCTTAATCTTGACACCCTTTGTGGGTTCTAGGTTCGCCTTATGGTTAGACACAGTAACCAGCTTGGTTCATCTACTCCTTGATTCACGCACAAAAATGGCCACTTGGAGCTCTACGATTCATGGCATTTCAGTAGGCGGCCGTCAAATCACCTATTGGGTTGAGAATGGGTCGAGGCGTTGCGCCCCCAGTGCCTCCCAATCATTGGCTTTGCAGGCTACAGAACTGCGGCCGCGAGACTCGGCTATCGAGGAAACCGGAGGGAACCCGGCTACTAGATGGTTCGATTAGTCTAGCCCCTATACCCGAAGTCGGATGAACGGTTGCGTACGGTATCGACTGCGGGCCTCATGAGAGTTTCCTCTCAGCCATGCAAGCTCAGGCATAGTTCACCATCTTTGGTCCCGAGCAAATCATGCTCTCACTCGAACCCTTCGGTGAGTCGATTGATGATTGCACCCCTCGAGAGGATCCGCCGTCCGGCTTCCCTTCGCCTTGCGGTTTAGCGGATTGGCTCGCTACACATGTCGGACTCGGCCCGGTGAGTGTTTCAAGGCGGGTCGAATCGAGAGACCCGCTGGCGCGCCATGAGCGCCTGGTCTTGAGCGCCGGAGGCGTCTGTGCATTCCACGATCGGGCGGCGAGCGTCTCCCGCAATTATGGCTTCTGACCCAGGGGCTTGGGTGCCGCCACGGCCGCGTCGATCGCGCCCGAGTCGATCGGCGGGCCGTGGATCAGCCGTTCCACATCGACAGGGGCGCATCGCGGCCCCCATCAGCTTCCCTCCCAGGCAATTTCAAGCACTCTTTGACTCTCTTTTCAAAGTCCTTTTCATCTTTCCCTCCTTGATTACTGTTTCTTGCTCGAAATTTATACCATGATATTTAGCCTTGGGCCGGAATTCTGCTTGGGTGGGCTGCATTCCCCAAAGCGGCAGGCTCGTCGACGGCGCCTCGTGGTGCGACGGTCGAACGACGAGACTCTCACCTCACAGTGCCCCCTTCAGGGGACTTGGGCCCCGTCCGCCCGTGAGCCTTCTCGAGACTACAGGTCGGATGGCGGAATGCTTGGGATTCCTCAAACCCAGGCTTTCCGGTTCGCTCGCCGTTCTTAAGGGAATCCTTGTAAGTTTTCTTTTCCTCAGCTTATTGATATGCTTCTGGCTTCGGCGGAGTGTTCACTTTGACACAGGGTATTTGTCGAGGTTCTCGGGCCTTTTCGTGGTGCCGTCGCAGCCGCCTGCATGCTTTGTGTGATTCTCCTCCCTTCCTCCTGCAGACGAGGGGAAAGAAGGATCGAGGGTTCGTTTGAACCACCGCTTGTCGGCGTGCATCGCCGCGGGGCCAGTACAACCAGCACGGACGCGATGTTCCATGGGAGGCCCGTCTCCTTGACTCGGGCCACACTCGTAGGAAGGGGTGGAGGGGCGGCGTGTGCGTGTGGCATGACGGGGCGTGCCCTCGACCTAATGGCGTCGGGCGCAGCTTGCGTTCAAAGACTCGATGATTCCACGCGGATTACGCAATTCACACCAAGTATCGCATTTTGCTCGTTCTTCATCAGTCACGAGCACAGATATCGTTAGGAGTCGTTTTGTGAGTTAAGCGACCACGCCTTCCGCACCGTGGCCGACGACGGGATGGCGTTGTTCCCGTTATGTATTTTCCTTGGCGTTTTCCGCGCCCGGGGTTCGTTGTTGGTCCGGGAAGGTCCGACAAGACACCCCCCATGCAGGCGAAGGAAGAGCTGCGAGGCCGATCCATCGAGCCGGTGGAGGCTCGCGCCCAGCTACGCCCTCAGCGGTTGTTCGCTCGCGCGTGTTCCGCGAATTCGTTGATTCGATAGGATTCGACAATGATCCGCCGCGAGTTCACCTCACGGAAACGCTATTCTACGACTTCTCCTTCCTCTAAATGATAAGGTTCAGTGGACTTCAGCGACGTCGCGGCGTGAAGCAGCTCACGTCATGCGCGATCAGAACATGTGGACCATTCAATCGGTGGGAGCGACGGGGCGGTGTCTGAGAGGCGGGGACGTAGTGTGTGGTGATGACTCGCGCTTACTAGGAATTCCTCGTTGAAGACCAACGGTGCAATGATCATCCCCATCGATTGAAATTTCAAAGATTACCGGACTGTCGGCCCGAGGCCGGCTCAGTTAGATACATCAGTGTAGCGCGTGCGACCCGAGAACATCTAAGGCGTCACGGACTGTGTGCCTCGAGAGCTTCCTTGCTTTGCGGCCATAGTCCCTCTAGAAGGTTGTTCAGCGGAGGATCACCTTCGCATAGCTAGTTAAGCGGCGAGGTCGTTCGTTAACGGAATTAACCAGACAATCGCTCATGACTAAGACATTATGCACCGCCACCATAGAATCAGAAGAGCTCTCGGTCTGTCAATCCCTTACTATGCGGACTGGTAGGATTTCCGTGTGAGTCAAATTAAAGCGCGAGGCTCCACTCCTGATGGTGCCACTTAGTCAATTCCTTTAAGTTTCAGCCTTGTGACCATATCCCACAGGAACCCAAAAAACTTTGATTTCTCATACAAAGGTGCGGTAGTCCTAAAAGCGACATCCGTGATCCACAGTGGCATCGTTTATGGTTGAGACTAGGACGGGGTATCACGATCGTCTTCGAGCCTAACTTTCGTTCTTGATTAATGAAAACATCATGGCAAATGCTTTCATGATTGTTCGTCTTTCATAAATCGAAATTTCATATACGTATAAATCTGATGCCCGTCCCACAGGTAATCATTACTCCGATCGAAGGCGACACAATAGGGCCAAAAATCCTATGATGTTATCCCATGCTAATGTATCCATAAGCGTAGGCTTGCTTTAGGCACTCTAATTTCTTAATGCTGTTACCCAGGAGGCACGACCGGCGAGTTAGACCGGGAGCGCATCGTAGGTAGAGGGACAGAGGGCCAAGTTGCACCTTAGTAAGGCGGGCCAAACCAGGCCACATCAAGTCGACTACGAGCTTTTAAGCACAACAACTTAAATATGCTATTGTTTGGAATTCACACGGCTGCGGCACGGACTTGCCCTCAGTGGATCCTCGTTAAAGGTTTAGATTGTACTCATTCGATTACCCGGCTTCAGAGCGGGGTATTATTTATTTATTGTCACTACCTCCCGGAGTGTCGGGATTGGGTGAATTTGCGCGCCTTCTTGCCTTCCTTGGATGTGGTAAGCTAGTTTCTCGGGCTCCCTAGAATCGAGACCACAATTCTCAGTCACGTCCCGATACCATGGTAGGCCTTTATCCTATAGCCCGAAGTTGATAGAATGAGATGTTGAATGATGCGTCGCCCAGAGCACGATGGGCGAATGCGATCCGTCGATTATCATGAATCATCGAGCAGCAGGCATGGCCGCGTCGGCCTTTTATCTAATAAATGCATCCTTCGGAAGTCGGGGTTTGTTGCGTATTAGCTCACAGAATTACTACGGTTGTCAGTAAATGAAGTACCATCAAACAAACTATAAGCGATTTAATGAGCCGATTCGCGGTTCCACGATCTGAATTAGTTCATACTTACACATGCATGGCTTAATCTTTGAAACGGCATATGACTACGCGGGATCAACGGTATTCTTGTGCAAGCGTCGGAGCGCATGCACCTACTGAACCCTGATGGGTGGCGGGAGGGCAAGCGAAGCCGTCGTCATTACACTCACAGCGTCTAGCGATGAACGCTTAAGCTCGGGCAATAGTGTGATCTTTAGATCCATGCCGTGTTGGGATTCCGCGTCGGAAGCACGAGCCATCATCATGGCCCATTGTGAAACCCTTCGCATGGTCCTGCAGCGTGGGAGTACATGGGCTGCGATGATCGCTTGCAAAGATCCACACTGCCCCCATGAAGCGGTAGATGGAGAAAGGCAACATTCGAGAGAAAATTCCATCGATTGGGAAGGCAACCGCAGGGAACCATTATTGTTGATGCGAGGCTTGATTCAAGCGCTTTGTATTTAGAATGAGGGAGGGACGTGGGGCGATAGTTCGGTTGCGAAGCGAGGAGCCTACCAACCCACATTACTGAGCGGCCTCCTGCGCCATCGGGTTGACTTCAGATGCACCACACCTTGCGAGCCGTGACTATTTGGGAGTTGTCTCCTAAAAGCCTGCCAGACGACAAGTGATGCCTTTGTGGTACCATTGTAGGCATGAGAGAATGATAACACTATTTCAGGCAACAGCTAGAGATAGTTGGTCGAAACAACGAAGAAGACAAACTGGCTTGACAAGATTGCAAGCTAGCCGGTCTAAGCCACCATGTCTAGGCAATGAACTTCTTGGGGGCAGGTGTCTAGGCATGGCGTAGTGCTTGGTAGAGGCACCGTGTCTGGGCGTACTTTCGACGAGCAGGTGCCTGGGCGTAATCGTGGCACTGGTCCCGGGCAGATTAGCCCAGGCGAGGGCACTAGGGAGGCCGGAGTGCAGGCGAGGCACTAAGCCAAGGGACCTTGCCTGGGACGGGGCAAGCCCCGAGGGGACCTTGCCTGGGCGAGACCTTTAAGCAGGACCACGCTGGGCATGGCTTGCCCCCCAGCATGCTGGGCATGCACTCTAGACGGGCTGTGCTGGGCATGCACTGGGACAAGGGCCGGGTGCCTGAGGCACTAAGGCGGGCACCATGGCTAAAGACGAGAATACTTGCGATATGGGGGAACTGTATCCAGGTCTATGGGCTTGGGAGACGAGCGACTGACATAGCGTCTTAGGCAGCGAGTCGACAAAGGCTTTGCATGGGAGAGCTAGCAAGCGGGATCATTGTCTAGGTTTGTCTGGGGCAATCGGATCGAGGACTTGGGAGTGGCATAGGCACGCCCATGCCCGCAGTGGCATGGGTGTGTGTGCATGAGGGCGACACGCGGGCAGCGTGCCTGGGCCGTGGCACCATTGCCCTAAACAGGGCGCTAAGCCAGGGCACCATGCTTTGGGCATGCCAGCTGGCGGGCATCGCCTGGGCATGCACTAGGTGGGAGAGGCACCTTGCTGGGCGAAGACCCAGCGAGCACCATGGCTAGGCATGCATAAGCGGAGGCAGCGGGTGCTGAGAGCGAAGGCCAGGTGCTAGGCATGAACTAGACAAAGCAAGTGACTGGATCCATGCACTTCTAGTGAGGCACCTGTCTAGCTGTGCAGCGGGCAGGGGCGCCACTGTCGGGCATGCCAGTAGTAGAGGCGCCACTGTCGGGGCATGCCCAGCCCAGTGGGGCACCATGCCAGACAAGACTAGGCCAGGGGCGCCTGTCGGGGCATGCATAGGTAGGGCACCTGTGCAGGCATGCACTAGATTCGGGGCGCCTGTCACAGGCATGCACTAGACGAGGCACCACTGATCGGGAGCTACTGGCAGGATTTGAGACACCATGCCCAGACAGAATAGCCCAGGCAGGCACCACTGTCTAGGCATGCCTTGGTAGGGCTCTGTCGGGGCATGCACTAGAGCCCAGGGCACCATGCCCGGGGAGACAAGGCGGAGACAATGGGGCAGGTCTGGGCAGGGTGCTAGGTGAGCACCGTGCGAGACCGGGTGCTAGAGTGGGGGCTGCACGTGCAGACGAGGTCTTGTCTTGGAGGCACCATGCAGGCAGGTGCTGGACGAGGCACCGTGTCTGGAGCAAGGTGCCTGGGGCGGGGGCACCATGCCGGGGCGGCGGGACAGTAGGGCCAGATGTCTGAAGGCCCAGTCTTGAAGTGAGCACCATGCTAAGCAGTGCTAGGTAGGGCACCATGTCTGGGCGGTGCTATGCAGGGCACCATGTCTGGGCAAGGTGCTGAGCCCGAGGCACCGTAATGCGGAGCAAGGTCTTGGTAGGGGCACCAATCTGGGCATGCCTTTGGTAGAGTGTGGTGTGCGGAGCGAGGTGCTAGTGGGGCACCGTACTTGGAGCAAGTGCTAAGCAGGTGCCTGGGATGCCCAGCGGGCGGACGACGTGGAGACGAGGCGTGTAGCCGGCTCCGAAGCGACGTGGGGCGACGTGGGGGACGGGGAGGGGCGTGCTTTGCGAGCGTGGGGGAACGTCAGATCCGTGGGCTTGGGCCGGCCATGGCGCGACAGCATGGCATCTTAGGCAGCGAGTCGGCAGCGGCTGCGTGGGAAGCGGCTGCGGGGTCATTGTCTAGCTCTAGGCAATCGGATGTCGAGGCTTGTGGGTGGCATATGAACACGCGTACACTTTGAGAGTGGCATGGGTGTGTGCCTGTGGCCAGAAATGCCTGTAGTCTGCGTGCCTAGGCCGAGTCTTGTTGCAAGCCATAGAGCAACCACCCCCCTTAAGAGCAATATAAGCCTTTTTTGGAAAAATGGAGGGCATCACACATCTTGAGGAGACATAATGGCAATTTTAACCGGGAAGCGATTTTAGTCAGTTTTTGTGATTCTCTTTATAATAATTATACATAGCGAAAAAAGAAAGAAAAATTTGGAATTGTGAGAAAATATTTATTTTATTTATTTACTAGAAAATAGGGAAAATAGGGAAAAATAGGAGAATATTAAAAATATTTTAAAATTCATTTTCACATGGGAAAAATATTTGGGACCAAGAATTGATCGATTTGAAGTGGAGGAAATATTTTATTTTAATTTATTTCTTGAAAAATAGAAATGAAAAATAGGTGAAAACAGGGAAAAATAGGAAAAGAGGAAAATAGGAAAGAATTGATTTAAAGATTTGACTATTTGGAATCACGATATTTACTATAAAATATTAATATTTGATAATATTTTAAATGAAAAAGTGAGTAATTTTAAAATTTTTTTCTCTAAAAATATAGGAATAGGGAAAACATGGGAAAGGTATTGAAAACATTTTTTTGTCATGAGAATGATATTTTGAACGATGAATGAGAAGAAACAATGGAATAGAAGCGAGCATGGTTGAGGAGCGGGTTAAGGCATAGGTGCGAGAAAGCCACCCGATATTGTCGGTCTGATGGCATGGAGACAACGAGGGTTGTGGCACCATCAATATTCTTGAGGCACCTATCAATATTGCAAATTACATTTCTTGGCGATGGAGCAGGTTTACCCAGGTGGCGTGAACCAGCGCTACTAAATAGAACACTTAGTGTGTCATGGCATGGCATCTGACTTGTTAGGGGCGAGGCCACAGGTGTGTCTAGGCATGACAAAGAAACACACTAAATAGAGGCTATCCTAGGCATGGCATGGCACCCCAGGCGTAGGGCCCAGTATCTAGGCATGTGAGCGCTAGGCCAGAGGGCCATATCATGAGGCATGACATGGCACTTCAGTAGGGCCCGTGCAGTGGCTCCCAATGCATGGCGTGCCCGTAGCAGCCCAGGCGTAGGGCCCGGGTGTCTGGGCATGGCGTGCCATAGCACTAGTGGGACCACAGGGCCCCAGGACCCTGGGTGTTGTCTGGGCATGTGCCATGGCACTACCCCATTTGTGGCGGCGGGCCAGATGATGTCTGGGCATGGCATTAACCATAGTACTGGCTAGAGACCCCGGGCCTAGGTGTGTCTGGGCATGGAGATGCCGTAGCACTGGCAGGGCCCGGGTGTGTCTAGACATGGCGTGCCATAGCACTGGCAGAGACCACAGGTGTGTCCCCAGGCATGGCATGCCATGTAACCCAGGGCCGGTAGCGGAGGCCCGGGTGTGTGCAGGCGTCTTGTGGCAAGCGACGGAGGGCCACATGTGTCTGGGCATGGCGTGCCATGGCCCAGAGGCCGTGTGGAGGCCCAGTGTGTCTGGGCATGGCATGCCATAGTAACCCAGAATTCCCCAGGACCCCGGGCCCTGGGTGTGCAGGCATGGGATGCCGTAGCACTGGCAGAGACCCCGGGTGTGCAGGCATGGCATGCCCGTAGCACTGGCAGGGCCACAGGGGCGCGGAGCCCCAGGTGTGCAGGCATGGCGTGCCATAACTGCTTAGGCGCGGAGGCCCAGGTGTGTCTGGAGCATGGCATGCCATAGCGGCAGGGGCCCCGTGTGGAGGCCCAGGTGTGTCCCCAGGCGTGGCATGCCATGCTTGTAGAGCGCGGAGGGCCCCCCGTGTGTCTAGGCATGGCATGTAACCAGGGCCAGGTGTGTGGGCATGGCGTGCCATGGCAGTGGCAGGGCCCCGGTGTCTGGGCATGGCGTGCCATGGCACTGGCGCGGGCCCAGTGTGTCTGGAGCCGTGGCAGTGCCACAGCCCATTTGGCAGGGCCCGGGTGTGTCTAGGCATGGCATGCCATGCCCAGACGACGGAGCCAGTGTGTCTGGGCATGGCGTGCCATGGCACTAGGCAGGGGCGTATGTGTCAGCATCAGCATGGCACAGCACTCGGCCAGAGCCACGATGTGTCCTAGGCATGGCATGGCATGGCGCCCAGCAATGGCCAGGGCCCAGTGTGTCTAGGCATGGCATGCCATAGCAGCAGGCAGGAGCCAGATGTGCAGGCATGGAATGGCACATTCATGATGAAATAAACCTCGACCCTAAAACAATGTTGCTCAGCCGGCGGTTAATCAGGTGTGGTAGAGAGGCTGGGCGGGGCATGCCTTAGTAGAATCAGTGTCACAGGCATGTCCTTGGCCTGGTAGAACTGCCGCGCCGAGGCTCGGCCCAGGTGTCGGGCATGCCCGGGCGCTGGGGCGGGTGCCACTTAGTGCCCTAGGCAAGCTGCCCCAGTAGAGACACTTGGATTCTGGGAGGGCATGCAGGTAGGATCACGGGTGCTGGGCGTGCGACGGCCCAGTAGGGCGGATCAGGGTGCTGGGCAGTGCCGTGAGCTAGTGGGGCACCAGGGTGTGAAGCGAGCGCACAGTGAGGCAGGTGCCGGGACCGTGACGCTAGGCAGGATCACCTTGCCTGGGCAGTGCCTGCGGCCTTAGCCCAGGATCCACTTGGATGCCCCTAGGCGTGTCATGTGTGAGTAGAGGTGCCAGATGTGAGCTGAGCACTGCAGGCCAGGACAGGGTGCCCGGGGCCTGTGACAGCTGAGTGGGGTCTTCTTGGAGCGTGTCATGGCACTGGGTGAAGACAGGTGCCCATGCCGTGGCGGGGCAGGGCCCAGTGCCCGTGTGGTAGCCTGAATGAACCTGGGTGCCGGACCCGTGGCCAGTGAAATTTAGGGCAGGTGCTGAGGCAGTGCCTTCTTGTTGGCTAGGAGCACCACTGTGTGGGCATGGCGTGTCGGTGGGCCATGGCTATGCTGTGCAGGCGAGGGCCAGCCCAGGCGGGGGTGCTGGTCTGGGCGTGTCATGGCACTGGGCCCGAACCATGGTGTCCTGTTCGGCATGCCTTGGTAGGGCCTTGGTGGCAAACGACCAGGGCGGATCAGGTGCCTGGGCGTAATCCTTGGCCCAAGGCCCGGGACCGCAGGTGCCGGACGTGTGTCATGGCGCTAGGCCCAGGGCCTGGAGTGCGGGCATGTCATGGCACTAGGCCCGAACCGTGCCCGGGCATGTCATGGCCAGGCGGGGCATCGTGCTGGGCGAAGCCTGAGGGCGGAATCACCAGGTGCTGGCGTGTCGTAGAGCGCTAGACCCGGGGCCAGGTGCTAGGCAAGCCTGAGGCGAGATCAGGTGCCTGGGCAATGTCGCTGGCCGCTGGCGGCCCCCGGCGGGTGCCTAGGCGTGTCGCGGCTCGGCGGGAGCTTGGAGTGCTGGCAGGCACGAGGCGAGATCAGGTGCCCCCAGGCAGTGTCATGGCACTAGGCGGGGCGCGGGTGCCTGGGCATGTCATGGCTGTGGGCCCGGGAGCAGGTGCTGGGCGAGCACTTGTGGGAGCAGGTGCACCGCGAGCGACAGGGTAGGAGCAGCGTGCTGAGTGACATGGTAGGGCATTCGATAACAGACGGTATTAGATGGGCGCAGTGCCCTGGGCGTGTCATGGCAGAGTGGGATCACTAGTGCCTGGAGCGCCAGCTGGGTAGGATCGGGTGCTGGGCATGCCATGGCTGGGCTGAGCCCGGGGCAGGTAGACTGGGCGTGTCAACGACTGTGGCCCAGGGCCTTGTTGTGGAGCCACGACCACTGGGGCGGGGAGGCGGCGGTGACCTGGGCGTAAATGGAGACTAGGCGGGGGCACGGAGTGTCTAAGGCTAGCTTAGCATGGGAGCGACGTGTAATATCATGGGAGTGGGGGAGCGACATGTAATGGCATGGTCGAGGCCGCGGACACCACACCGTAGCCTCGAGACGATCGCCACGTGATCGAGGCAACATGTCTACAGTGGGCGCAAACGCGACCAGGGCACCATGGCATGGCAGGTGTCTGTATGAGTCGTCTTTGATCTGTTCAGCTGTCTTGATTTGAGCAAGGCGGTCGCGTCGCCCGATCGACTTCTCGTTTCGTTTGGCTTTATTCCATGCGCGTCTTTATCCGGAGTCGTAGATTTGTTCCAGCGGTCGAGGAGACTCGGGTGCCACCGGGGTAACGTTCGAACCTCTTGTCGGAGGGGCGAAAAGGGAAGCGGGTGGATCGGTTCGAGGGGAGGGCGAATCGGGCGACATGGGCTGAATCTCGGTGGATCGTGGCGTGAGGCCACTCTGCCGCCCACAATGCCGATCGGCGTATTTGAGTGGAGTGCCGCGAGGATCTGTCTTCAGTCGAATAATGCCAGCGGCTACGGTTTTAATCCACAGAGACGACGAGACCGCGTCTCACAGGGCCCAGGGGCCTGCGAGAATTCAGCCCGTCGGGCGACAGGCGCCGCAGCGTCGTTCAGCCGGATCCGACTTAGGTCGATCATAATCCGGCGCCGCGGTAGCCAGCCCATGGCTTTTCAACCATGCTTGATGACGGTGTGCGAATCAGCGGTTCCTCTCGTACTAGGTTGAATTACCCCATTGCGACCTTTGTCATCGGTAAGGGTGCAGCCTTTGTCTCTGACGGTGCAAACCCGGCTCCGTTCCCGCATTGGTGGTGAACAATCCAACACTTAGTGGTCTGCTTCCGCAGTGATAGGAAGAAGCCAGGCATCGAAGGATCAAAACAGCGTCGCTATGAGCGGCAGCCGCGAAGCCGAGTTAATCCTGTGGTAGCTTTAGAAGCACCTCTGGCTTCAAAGTGAAGGTCCCCAAGGATCGATAGGCCACGCTTTCAGGTTCGTATTCGTCTTGGAAATCGAATCAAAGCGAGCTTTTTACCCTTTTTGTTCCCCTACGAGTTCTGTTCTCGTTGAGCTCGTCTTAGGACACACAGGTATCTTTTAACGGATGTGCAGCCCGACCAGGCTCCCACGACAATGTCTTGCTTGGGATCGGCCCAGAGCGCGCAGGTCCCGAGGAGGGGATGTTCCGCCTCAGATTCACGGAATAAGTAAAATAACGTTAAGTAGTGGTATTTCACTTTGTGGTTCGGCTCCCTTCCTACCTCTCGGAAGTCATTTCACAAAGTGGATAAAATTCAAGCTGTAAAAATTCTTTCCCGTGATTACATAAAAACTAGTTCCTTAGTTTGTGGTTTATTTGGATAGTAAACCCAGGGACCGGTGGGAATCTCGTTAATCCATTCATGCGCGTCACTAATTAGATGACGGGCATTTAGCTACAACAGAGAGTCATAGTTACTCCGTAGTTTACGGCAGTTGATTTCTTCACTTTGACGTTCGAGCCTTTGGGCGAAATCACATTGCGTGAGCATCAGCGGGGACCATCGCAATGCTTTGTTTTAATTAAGCGGTCAGTTCCCTTGTCGTACGAGTTCTGAGTCGGTATTCGGCGGGGAAAGGCCCCAGGGGGAGGCGGTTCGGTCATCCCCGTGACAGCGGCTGACCGCTCTCGCCCGTGGGGCGGCTTTCGAGACGGAATCAGGCGGTAGGCGGGTTGGAGTTGGGACCGTGCCCGACCCTCCAGGCGATCCTTTCAGGGTTCTGCGGATCCATTTCTTGACTTCCCTTGCCTACATTGTTCCATCGACCCGGAGGGCATTCACGCCCAGGCGATGCGGTTATGAGTACGGCCGGGCGTGGGAGGCGGCGCTCGGTCTCCGGATTTTCATGGGGCGTCGGCGCGGACACAGCGCGACGTCTGCGGTGCTCTTCAGTAATTTGGACCTCCCGGCTGTGTTCCGGGGTGGGCGGGTGCATTTAGCCGAAAGATAACTCTTCCCAGGGCCTCGGCGAGCGTCTCCGGACTACTAACGTTGCGTCGTAGCCACGATCCGGTTCGGGAATATTGCTTGATTCCTTTCGATCTTTCAGCGTCGTGCATTTATCGAGACGGGCTTCCCCAGATCTCTTAGGATCGACTAACCCATGTGCAAGTCTGGATTCATGGAACCTTTCCCCTCTTCGGCCTTCAAAGTTCTCATTTGAATATTTGCTACTACCACCCAGTCAACGCAAATGGTATTTCATGAACTCGCGCCCCAGTTTGCGCGTATACATCTCACCGCTCATGAGGCCTGGCCCTTACCTCGGCTTGGCCGGTCGGTCGCGGCCGAGGCGCCAGCTCCATTTTCCCAGGGCTAGTTGATTGGGTGAGTTGGTACACACTCCTTAAGCGGTTCGACTTCCATGACCAGATCCTGTTTGTCTTAATCGACCCGACACCCTTTGTGGGTTCTAGGTTAGCGCGCGGTTGGGCCCACGCAAAATGGCTCCCGGCTTAGGTTCATCCATCGCCCGAGTTCACCTTACCAAAATGGCCCACTTGGAGCTCTCGATTCCGTGGCGACTCGATGGAGACGGCCGTCTTAGTCCTACCTATTTAAAGTTTGAGAATAGGTCGGGGCGTTGCGCCCCAGTGCCTCTAATCATTGGCTTTGCAGATAGAACTCGCCGCGGGCTCCGGTATCTGAGGAAACCGGAGGGGGAACCAGCTACTAGATGGATTCGATTAGTCTTCGCCCCTATACCCGAGTCAGACCCAGGCTTGATTTGCGTCGTGTCGGCTGCGGGCCTCCACCGAAGTTTCCTACATTGCACTTCGGGCATAGTTCCATCTTCCCGGGTCCGGCAGACTGTGCTCTCACTCGAACCGCTCGGAAGATCGAGGTCGGTGACGGTGCACCCCTCGAGAGATCCCGCCGATCAGCTTCCTTACGCCTTACGGGTTTACTAGCCGGATTGACTCTACATGTCAGGACTCCTTGGTCCGTGTTTCAAGGCCAGATTCGAATGGGACCGTGGCCAGAGCGCCATGGCGCCGCAGTCTTGAAGCACGCCCGGAGCGTCTTGGCCCGCATTCCCTCACGTCCCGGCGACTGACGTCTCCACGGGTATGACTACAACCGGGCTTGGGTCGTTAGCCACGGCCGTGTCTCGATCCACGCGCCAGTCGATCGGCGGACCGTGAGATCGTGGATTCCACATCCGGCAGGGTGCATCGCCGGCCCATCCAGCTTCCCTCCCAGACCGATTTCAAGCACTCTTTGACTCTCTTTTCAAAGTCCTTTTCATCTTTCCCTCGCGATTACTTGTTTCTTGTCGGTCTCTCGCCGTGTTAGCCTTGGGCGAATTCTGCTTGGGTGGGATTTGCATTCCCGAGCTGCTTGGAGCTTCGTCGGCGGCGCCTCGTGGTGCGGCGAGTCCGAGGAAACGCGGCAGGGCTCTCACCCTCTCGGCGCCCCGCTGGGACCTTGACGTCCGCCGTGAGCGCTTCTCGTTGTTGGACAATGACCTTGAATCTCGAACGGGCTTTTTCGGTTCGCTGCGTAGTTACTAAGGGAATCGCGTAAGTTTCTTTTCCTCGCTTATTGATATGCTTAAGCTTCGTGGTGTTCCACTTTGACACAGAATTACATTGTCGAGGTTCTCGGGCCCTTTTCGTGGTGCCGATCGCGGCCTTCGCGCCCGAAACATGGGATTCTCCTCCTTCCTCCTACGGGCGAGGGGAAAGGATCGAGTTCGTTCAAACCATAGCTTGTCGGCGTGCATCGCCATGGAGATGATTTTAACCTGACCCACGGACCCGCGATGTTCCAGCCGAGAGGCGATGTAGTGACTCAGGCCCTTACTTTCGGCGGAAGGGTGGAGAGCGGCGATGTCGCGTGGCCTTGAGGGCGAGGGGCGTGCCCTCGACCTAATGGCGTCGGGCGCGACTTTAGCGTTCAAAGACTCGATGATTCACGGGATGCAATTCCGCAAGTATCGCATTTCTTCACGTTCTTCATCGATCGCGAGCTAGATACTCCGTTCTTAGAGAGTCGTTTTGTGAGTTAAGCGACCACGCCTTCCGCACACGTGGCCGGGCGTGAGGATGGCGTTGTTTAGTTGTATTTTCCTTTGCGTTTTACACGCCGGGTTCGTTGTTGGATCGGGAAGGTCCCGTGAGACACCCCGAGTACGGGCGAGGGAAAGGCTCGCGAGGTACCGTCCATCGAGGCGGAGTGGAGGCTCACGCCCAGCTCACGCCCTCGACGGGTTGTTAAGCAGCGTGTTCACGGGTCCGTTCGATTGATAGGTTCGACCGATGATCCGCCCGCGGGTTCACCTACGGAAACCTTGATACGACTTCTCTTCCTCCCCAAATGATGGGTTCGAGTGGACTTCGCGGCGTCGCGACGTGAAGCCAGCCTTCAGCGTCGCCGCTGATCAGAACACTTCAACCGGACGTTCAATCGGTAGGGCTTCGGCCAGGCGGTGTGTCTGAAAGAACGGGGCGTGATCAGTGATGACCAGCTTCTTAGGAATTCCTCGTTGAAGACCCACAATTGCAATGATCTATCCCCATCCGCGATGAAATTTCAAAGATTACGGGCACATCGGCGAGGCTATAGACTAGTTGAATACATCGGTGTAGCGAGCGTGCGCGACCCCGGAGGCATCTAAGGGCATCGCGGACTGTTATTGCCTCGAACTTCCTTAGCACAGCGGCCGTAGTCCCTCCCAAGAAGGCGTGCGGAGGATCACGCCGCATAGCTAGTTAAGCGGCGAGGTCTCGTTAGTTAGCAGATTAACCCCGAATGGCTCCACCCGACTAGAGCGGCCATACACCGCGCCCTTAGAATCAGAAGAGGCTCGATCTGTCCGATCCTTCTTGTGCGGACTGGTAAGTTTCCCAGATGTTAGTCAGGTCGCCATGGGCTCCTCCACAGTGGTGCCCTTGTCAATTCCTTTAAGTTCCGACCTTGCGCGACCATACTCCCCGGAACCCGAACTTTGATTTCTCATAAGGTGCCAGCCCAGTCTAAAAGCAACATCGGTGATCACACAGTCGGCATCGTTTATGGATTGAGACTAGGACGATTATCACAGTGATGTGAGCCCCGACTTTTCGTTCTTGATTAATGAAAACATCCTTAGCGAATGCTTTCCTTGATTGTTCGTCTTTCATAAATCGAGAATTTCACCTCGACTATGAAATCACAGATACTAGACTGTCTATTTGTTAATCATTACTCCGATCCGAGGCGGCAAATGGGGCCAAATCATGATGTTATCCCATGCTAATGTGATCCATAAGCGTGAAACTGCTTTGACACTCTGTTTCTTCCAATGCGCCTGGAGGCCACGACCAGGCGATTAAGACCGGGAAGCGCATCGGCCGTTAAGAGGAATGAGGGCCCAGAGTGCACCGTGGCCCGAATGACCAGGCCAGCCGAGTCGACCTCTGAACTTTTAAGCGCAACAGCAAATATCGCTGTGGATCTGGGTGCAGCGATTTCTTGGCACGGACTTGCCCCTCCCGTGGATCCTCGTTAAGGGATTTAGATTGTACTCATTCAGTTACCCGGACTCAGAGCCGGGTATTGTTATTTATTGTCACTACCTCCGGGTGTCGGGATTGGGTGAATTTGCGCGCTCTTGCCTTCCTTGGATGTAGTGGCGTTTCTCGAGGCTCCCTCTGGGTGAACCACTGGTGTCTCAAAGTGCTGTCGATACCATGGTAGGCCACTATCTTTGCCATGTGAGAAAGTTGATAGGTAGGATATTTGAATGATGCGTCGTAGGCACGATGTAGGCGGGTGCAGTCCCAGTCAGTTATCATGAATCCATCGAACCTTGACATGGCAGCGTCGACCTTTTATCTAATAAATGCATCCCTTCGGAAGTCGGGGTTTGTTGCATTATTGGCTACAGAATTACTACGGTTATCAGGTAGCAAGTACCATCAAACAAACTATAAAGCGTTTAATGAGCCATTCGCGGTTTCACGATGCGAATTAGTTCATACTTACACATGCATGGCTTAATCTTTGAGACAAACATATGTTCGTAGGGATCAGCCCAGTGGCATTCTTGTGCAGCGTCGAAGACACATGTATGCACCTACCCACAGACCCGCATTGGGTGTGGGAGATGACAGCCGTCGTCGTGCATGCGATCTGGCGATGAGCGGCTTAAGCTCGGGCAATAGTGTGATCTTTGCAGTCCATGCGGGTGTTAGATTCACTTGTCAGAAACCGCGAGCCATCATCATGGCCCATTGTGAAACCCTTACATGGTCCTGCGGCATTGGGAGTACCTTAGACCACGATGATCGGCACGAGTCCACGCCCCCGTGAAGCGGTACAGATGGAAAGGCAACATTCGAAAAATTCCATCGGTGGAAGGCAACACAGAGACCATTATTGTTGATGCCCAGGAAGCGATTCAAGCGCTTTGTAGCTAGAATGAAAGGGAGGGGCGTGGGGCGATAGTTCGTTACGAACCCAAGGAGCTACCAACCCACATTACCCCAAACACCACTCACACGCCATCGGGTTGACTTGAGGTCACCACACAGAGGCAAGTGACTATTTGGGAGTTGTCTCCTAAAAGCACCACGGAAGCAACGAGTGCCTTTGTAGTACCATTGTAGGCATGAGAAGAATGATAACACTATTTCAAAAACAACCCAGAATAGTTTAATTGGCTTAATGAAGACAAGCTAGGCAATGGTGCAAACTGGCGAGTCTAAGCCACCATGTCACAGGCAATGAACTTCTTAGGGCACCGTGTCTAGGCATGGCATGGTACTGGGCGGGGCACCATGTCTGAGGCATGCACTGAGACGAGCAGGTGCCTGGGCGTAATCTGTGGCACTAGTCCGGGCCAGGTGCTTAGGCGAGGCACTGGGGGGAGGCGGGTGCAGAGCGGGGCCACTAAGCGAGACCTTGCCGAGGCACTAAACGAAGGAACCTTGCTGGCGAGGCACTCATGGAGGAACCACGCCTGGGCGCCTTTGGCACCATGCCTAGGCATGCAACTAGGCAGGCTTCATTGCCTGGGCATGCAGCAGGGAGACCGGTCTTTGGCCAGGCACTAGGCGGAGCACCATGGGCTGGGGGCAGGAGGCAGCGCTTGCGATGTGGGGGGAACATCCGTCCCATGGGCTTAGGAGACGAGGGCGAAGCTGACATGGCGTGCGAGCAGCAGTCGACAAAAGCTGCGTGGGAGGCTAACGCCGGGATCATTGTCCGGTATGCAGACGTCGGATCTTGAGGACTTGAAGTGGCATATGAGCACGCCATTACCCTGAAGTGGCATGGGTGTGTGTCTGCGCCCGAGGGGGGCGCTGCACGAGAGCCTGTGAGCGTGATGCCTAGGCCATGGCACCATGCTAACAAGGCATAAAGCAGGGCACCATGCTGGCGTGGGCAGGGCATCAGCGCTGGGCATGCACTAGGTGAAGGCTGCTGCTGGGCAGGCCCATGAGGCGAAGGCACCGTAATTTGGGCATGCCCAGTATCAGGCTGCCGTGGGTGCCTAGAGCGAGAGGCCAGGTGCAGGCATGGACTGAGACCAAAGCAGTGACTGGATCCATGCACTTTAAAGTAGGGACTGCCTGTCTGCAGCTGTCACGCTAGAGTAGGGGCACCTGCATTGTCGGGGCATGCACTGGTAGGGAGCATGCAATGGGGGTGTGGCCCGGGGGCTGTCTTTGAGACAGGGCGCTGGTAGGGCGCACGATAGGGGCATGCGCTGGTGGGGCACCTGCAGTCTGGGCATGCAGGTCTGGGCCCTGTCTGGGCATGCCTGTGGGCGAACGCCTGTGGGGCATGCACTGGGCTGGGGCACCATGCGGGCAAGACACTAGGCGAGGCACCTGTCCCAGGCATGCCTGTAGGCGGGGCGCCACTGTCGAGGGCGTGCAGCGGGGCGGGGCACCGTAGCCCGAGACAGGCGGAACAGCCAGGGGCAGGTGTCTGGGCGAAGTCTTCCAGTGGGGCACCATGCTTGTGGTGCTAGGCGGGGGCACCGTGGCCACAGGCCCAGTGCTATCTTGGGGGCACCATGTCTGGAGCAGGTCTTGGGCGGGCACCGTGTCTGGGCAGGTGCTAGGCGGGGGCCACCATGCCCGGAGACAGGGGCGGAGACAACCCCGAGGGCCATGGGTGTCTAGGCAAGATTGCTAAGTGGGGGCAGGTACCATGCTAGCCAGATTGCTAGTAGGGCGCAAATGTCTGAGGCGAAGTGCTATGGGGCACCATGTGGAGCAGGAGTGGGCCGGGGCACCATCGTCAGGCAAGATTGCTAAGTAGGGGCGCCACGTCTGGGCATGCCTTGAGGCAGGGGCCAGGTGTCTGGAGCAAGGTGCTAGTGGGGGCACCATGCTGGGGTGGGTACTAAGCAGGTGCCCCTGGGAGGCATGCGGCAGGGGCGGAGACAGCGTGGGGGACGAGGGGGGGGCGTGCAGCCGGCTCAGCAGCGTGGGGGGCGGCGTGGGGGAGCAGGGGCATGCTTGCAGCGTGCAGAGCATTAGTCACGCAAACGCAGGCGGCTATGGGCAAGCAGCATGGCATCTTAGGCAACGAGTCGACAACATTTGCGTGGGAGAAGCGGCTGCTTGGGGTCAGGTATGCAGCTCTGCCGTGATCGGATGTCGAGGGCTTAATGGAGTGGCATGAGCACGCCCATGCCACGAGTGGCATGGGTGTGCATGCGAGTGCGCAGAGGCTGCGTGCTGGGTAGGGTCTTGTTGCCAAGCCATAGAGCAACCACCCCCATAAGAAGCCGATATAAGCCTTTTGGAAAAATGCGGAGGAGACATCACACATGCTTGAGGAGACATAATGACGAATTTTAACCGGAAGCGATTTTAGTCCGTTTTTGCGAGATTCTCTTTATAATAATTATGCATGGCCAAGAAAAAGAAAAATTTGGGCCTTGAGAAAATATTTATTTTATTTATTTACTAGAAAAATAGGGAAAATAAGGGAAAAATAGGAAAATAGTAAAAATATTTTAAAATTCATTTCACATGGGAAAAATATTTGGGACCAGAATTGATCGATTTGAAGTGGAGGAAATATTTTATTTTAATTTATTTACTGAAAAAATAGAATAGGTGAAATGAGGAAAAATAGGGAAAAAGAGAGGGGAAAATAGGGGAAAAGGAATTAGTTTAAGATTTGACTCACTTTGGAATGCAATATTTTACTATAAAATATTAATATTTGATAATATTTTAAATGAAAAAGTGATAATTTTAAAATTTTTTTCTACAAAAATATATAGGAATATAGGAAAACATGGGAAAAGGTATTGAAAACATTTTTGTCTGAGAATGATATTTTGAGCGATGAATGAGGAAGAAACAATGGAATAGAGCGAGCATGGTTAGGGAACCGATTAAGGCATAGGTCGCGGAAAGCCCACCAATATTGTCGGGTCTGTGCATGGAGGATAAATGAGGTTGTGGCACCATGATAATGCTTAGGGGCACCTATCAATATTCGCAATTACATTTTCTTGGCACGATGGAGCGGGTTGAGTGGGCGTGGCAAGCACTAGAGTAGAGCGAGTGTCATGGCATGGCGTACAATAGCACTAGAGGCGAGGCCAGGTGTGTCCTAGGCATGACAAAGCCTTGGAAACTAGGAGCCTGTGTCTGGAGCGTGGCATGTAGCCCAGGCGTAGGGCCAGATGTGTCTGGGCATGATAAGTATTGGAAGCCCAGAGACCATATCCAGGCATGGCATAGCACTAAGTGGGGGCCCCGGGTGTCTGTGCATGGCATGCCATGGCACTAGGCGCCAGGGCCGTGTGTCTGGGCATGGCGTGCCATAGCGCTGGCCGGGCCACAGAGACCCAGAGACCCCAGTGTCCTGGGCATGGCGTGCCGTAGCCTCCCAGGGCGTGGGGCGGCAGGACCCCGGGTCAATGTCTGGGCATGGCGTGCCATGGCACTGGCAGGGCCCCCAGGGCCCGGGTGTGTCTAGGCATGGATGCCATGGCACTGGCAGGCCCAGATGTGTGCCAGGCATGGCATGCCATATATGGCAGGGCCCCGGGTGTCTAGGGCATGCATGCATGTAGCTTAGGGCCGTGTGGAGGCCCGGAATTATTAATGCAGGCATGGCATGCCATGGCAGCAGCGCGGGGCCAGATGTGTCTGGGCATGGCGTGCCATCGCCTTCTTGGGCCCGGTAGTGGACCGGTGTCTGGCGTGGCATTGCCATGCTCTTAGGGGCCCAGGGCCCAGGGCCAGGTGCAGGCATGGATGCCATAGCACTAGTAGGGCCAGGTGTGTCTAGGCATGGCGTGCCATGCAGCAGAGACCAGGCGGGTAGATGTCCCCAGGCGTGGCATGCCATAGCACTAGGCGGAGGCCCCGTGTGTCAGGCATGGCATGCCATGTAGCCAGGAGCCCGGCGCGAGGAGGCCAGTGTGTCTGGGCATGGCGGCTGCCATGTAGCACAAGCCGGAGGCCGGGTGTGTCTAGGCATGGCATGCCGTAGCACTGGCCGGGCCGGGTGTGTGGGCATGGCGTACCATGCCTTAGGGCCAGGTGTGTCCTGGGCACGTGCCACGCCCAGCTAACTCAGGCCCGACGGGGCCCTGGGTGTCTGGGCATGGCATGCCATGGCACTGGCAGGGCCACGGGTGTGTCTGGGCATGGCGTGCCATAGCCCAGGCGACGGAGGCCACAGGTGTGTCTAGGCGTGGCGTGCCATAGCGTAAGCGTAGGGCATCGTGTGTTTAGGCATGGCATGGCATAGCACTAGGCCAGGGCCAGGTGTCCTAGGCATGTGGCATGGCGTAGCTAGGCGGGGCCCGGGTGTGTCTAGACCGCAGGCATGCCATAGCACTAGGCCAGGGCACCAGATGTCACAGGCATGGAATGGCATTCATGATGAAATAAACCTCATTAAAAACAATGTTACTAAGCCAGCAAGATTTATCATAGTGTCTAGTAGAGACCTTGGCAGAGGCATGCACTAGGCCGAATCACTGTGTCTAGGCATGTCATGGCTGGGGCCAGAACGCACCTTTGCCGTGCGAACTGGCCAGGTGTCGAGGCATACTTGAGGCACTAGTAGTGCCATGGTGCCTAATGAGCACTTGGCAGGGCCCAGGTTCCTAGGAGGCATGCACTAGTGAGATCAGGTGCCTGGGCATGCCATGGCTAGTGAGATCAGGTGCCTGGGCATCTTAGTGGCACTAGGTAGGGCACCACTGGGTGTAGGCGAGCTTTGGCCCAGGAGACACTTGGGTGCTGGGGCGCGTGACACTTTAGTGAGATCACCTTGCCCTGGGCATGCCATGGCGCCGGTAGATCACTTGGGTGCCCTGGGCATGTCCTTGGCCTTTAGTAGAGCAGATGCTTGAGCAGAGCACTGGCCAGGAGTATAGTGCGAGCCATGAACACTGGGCCCGAATGCCACCTGGGCGTGTCGTAGTATTGAAATTGGGGGTCTTGGGTGCTTACATGCCGTGTGTAGATTGAGCCGCAGTGCCCGTGCCATGGCGCTGGGCCAGGACGTGCCGGGCCGTGGCGCTGGGTGGGGCAGGTGCTTGGAGCATGCCTTGCACTAAATGGGGCATACGTGTGGGCATGGCGTAATCACTGGGCCGTGGCGCCTGTGCAGGCGAGGCCCAGGCGGGGGACCACTGATCTGGGCATGTCATGGCGCTGGGCCCGAGGAGCCATGGTGTCTATTCATGGCGTG